>CAUYLG010037857.1:0-64985 GCA_963573385.1 Cacajao melanocephalus
TTCATCCATGTCCCTGCAAAGGACATGAACTCATCCCTTTTTATGGCTGCATAGTATTCCATGGTGTATATGTGCCACATTTTCTTTATCCAGTCTATCATTGATGGGCATTTGGGTTGTTTCCAAGTCTTTGCTATTTTGAACACTGCTGCAATAAACATATGTATGCGTGTGTTTTTATAGTAGAATGATTTATAATCCTTTGGGTGTATACCCAGTAATGGGATTGCTGGGTCAAATGGTATTTCTAGTTCTAGATCCTTGAGGAATCACCACACTGTCTTCCACAATGATTGAATTAATTTACACTTCCACCAACAGTGTAAAAGTGTTCCTATTTCTCCACATCCTCTCCAGCATCTGTTGTTTCCTGACTTTTTAATGATCACCATTCTAAATGGTGTGAGATGGTATCGCAATGTGGTTTTGATTTGCATCTCTGTAGTGACCACCGATGATGAGCTTTTTTTTCATGTTTGTTGGCTGCAGAAATGTCTTGTTTTAAGAAATGTCTGTTCATACCTTTGCCCACTTTTTGATTCATCAAAGTCTAAGGATACAAAATCAATGTGCAAAAATCTCAAGCATTCCTATACACTAATAACAGAAAGCCAAATCATGAGTGAACTCCCATTCACAATTGCTACAAAGAGAATAAAATACCTAGGAATACAACTTACAAGGGATGTGAAGAACCTCTTCAAGGAGAACTACAAACCACTGCTCAAGGAAATAAGAGAGGACACAAACAAATGGAAAACCATTCCATGTTCATGAATAGGAAAAATCAGTATCATGAAAATGGCCATACTGGCCAAAGTAATTTATAGACTCAATGCTATCCCCATCAAGCTACCACTAACTTTCTTCACAGAATTGGAAAAAACTGCTTTAAATTTCATATGAAACCAAAAAAGAGCCTGCATAGCCAAGACAATCCTAAGTAAAAAGAACAAAGCTGGAGGCATCACACTATCTGACTTCAAACTATACAACAAGGCTACAGTAACATAAACAGCATGGTACTGGTACCACAACAGATATATAGACCAATGGAACAGAACAGAGGCCTCAGAAATAATACCACGCATCTACAACCATCTGATCTTTGACAAAACTCACAAAAACACGCATTGGGGAAAGGATTCCCTATTTAATAACTGATGCTAGGAAAACCTGCTAGCCATATGCAGGAAGATGAAACTGGATCCCTTCCGTACACCTTATACAAAAATTAACTCAATGTAAGACCTGGAACCATAAAAACCCTAGAAGGAAACCTAGGCAATACTATTCAGGACAAAGGCATGGGCAAAGACTTCATGACTAAAACACCAAAAGCAATGGCAACAAAAGCCAAAATTGACAAATGGGATCTAATTAAACTAAAGAGATTCTGAACAGCAAAAGAAACTATCATCAGAGTGAGCAGGCAATCTACAGAATGGAGAAAATTTCTGCAATCTATTCTTCTGACAAAGGGCTAATATCCAGAATCTACAAAGAACTTATTTGGTCTTTTGATCAAATTTATTCAGGCTTTATATGTAATCAATCTAAAATAGTGCTTGATGTATTTCCATCACAGATGCTTAGGCCATGCAACTGGCATATGGCAAACTGAAGAACTGGCAAGCAGGACGGACAAAAGTACTGGGAACTAAACGTATGATTGAGGCTATCAACTAACCGCTGTTGATAGGAGGTACGGTAATTGTTGCAATACAATCCATTATTTTATGCTCCTATTTGCTTAGCCATCACTGAAAAACTGTTAGCATAATGAGGTCTAGAGTAGGCAGCAGGCATGTATAAATTCCTTCCCATGGGAATTATGCATGTGGCACTATACAGCTTAAAGTAGGGAATAGGACAAGCGGTGAGGAAGAGAGCTAAGGAAAGATGAAAATAATCTGTAAGATAAAATTAAAAACACACTTGCTGTAAAGATAGAGACTGCTAAAACACCAGAGAAAGGAGACTATCTGTTAAAAGCTATCAGAGATAGTTTGGTTCATTTTGAGCAAACAAGAGGCACAGAAATACCAATTAGAGGCCTCAACTAAACCATCACTGTAACAAAATGAAAATCTTTAAAAAGATCAGGTGCCAGCTTGCAGAAGCATGTAGCATGCCACAAAGAAGGTAAGGCAACAGGTACCTGAGTGGGAAAAGGATAGGTTGTGTAGATCTTGCTAGGCCAGGATTAAAGGCACTTTCTAAAAGACCAAGATAATAAAAGTATTGCACGTTACTAGGAATGGCCACCGAAACAAACAAACAAAAAATTCCCTAGAGTATCCCTTATCTAAAATGCTTGGGATCAGAAGTGTTTTGAATTTCAGATTTTTTTGAACTTTGGAATATTTGCATATATAAAACGAAAGATCTTGGAGATAGGACTTGAGTCTAAACAAGAAATTCATATGTTTCATACATACCTTATACACACAGCCTGAAGGTAATTTTACTCAATATTTTATGAAACAAAGTTTTGACTGCAAAAACCATCACATGAGGTTAGGCGGGGAATTTTCCACTTGTGGTGTCATGATGGCACTCAAAAAGTTTTGGATTTTGAAGCATTTTGGATTTTGGATTTTCAGATTAGGGATGCTCAACTTATACATGATGATCAGCATAGTTCACCTGCAATTTGGCTAGGGCTGAATCTGGTCCACAGTCACTTCTGAAATCCAAGATCTTAAGGTTATTTCCCCCATTACCACAGCCCTTTGCATTTGCTGTTTCTTTTAGAATTTTGAGGAACCAATGCTTTCAAATGTTGATAACTATACAATGCCTGTCTATGAGGAGTACAATGTATTTGTGTTTATCTTCCTCTAGACTCAGCAGAAATAAACTGGTCACATGCTAAAAGGGATCATTTCACTTCTTAAGGGAGGTTTAAATAAGTAAGGAAATAGGAAACAAAGGAACTTTTTGGTTTTTGCCCATTTCCATCTATTCCTGGGCATCCTTAAAGCCCTTCTGTGGTTCTAACCTCTTAAATCCTGCTGCGTGCGAGCACCACCCATACTCTGTCTTGGCATTCGTAGAGAAGTTCTCAAAGGTGTGTGTCTCTGCTCATCCAGGTAAGCAAGGTCTTCCAAGTGGGCAGAGCTGGTGGCTGACAAGAAAGAAAAGTTTAGTTAGAATATTTAAGTTTAGAAAACATCTTTGAGCGAGTATACTCTGTATCTCCCAAACTTTGGAATTAGGGCTTACTGCAGCCAAAAATATATATGCAAAATATGTAATACATATAAAATACATATATTTTATGCCTTTAAAAATCCAAGTAAGTGGTTTTTAAAAAATAGTAACCCTTCATTTCACTTGCTAGTTTAAGACAGTACATAATAAACCTGGAATTGCTAAGAGATTCTATAACCTTAAACAGGGAAATTAAATATTCCCTATTCAAAAAGAGAAACAAACTAAGCAAATAAACATAAAACCCTACTTCATAAAAGAAACAGATAATGGTAGATGTGAGATTTAAAATGAAAAACAAAATGCTAGTCTAAAAGCTTAAAATGCCATCTTGCCTCTGAATGTCTGGATCATGAAAGCTGCAGTGACAGTAACAAAAAGGGAGTTATTTCATGTTATCAAAATAAATAGTAAATGGGTTTTTACTAAAAAAAAATGAGTGAAAGAAAAATTCATTTTGTACCAGTATTTCAGATTATAAGAAATACTAGAGTATCCATTTTATTGTTTGAAAATATTAGCTACCAGTGGCTCTGTAATAACCTACCCTGGGCTAGCATCACTGAATCCATCTTAGCTGTAAACTCCAACCTAGCTTCCCCCTCCCTGCCACAGCCCCTGTGGGTGCATAACCGGGCCACACTGACGCTGTGCTCATGCTGCGCTGACTCTGTGCTTATCCTACCATATAACTAACGTAACTACATCCTGCTTGGCAAGCACACCTGCTATGGTGTGCTTTGAACCCGCCTTGGTGATTGTTTAGAAATACCCTTAGTAACCAACAATCCTGGGAACCTCCTCTCCCCTGGTTACTAGCTAACTTGCCTGCTCTGCTTCTGTAAAATTCTGCTTCAGCTTGGCTCCCCCTCCCCTACCTAAATCAAGGTATAAAGGGAAATCAAGCCCCTTCCTTGGGCTGAGAGAACTTTGAGCGTCAGCCGTCTCTCGGTTGCTGGCTAATACAAAGGACTCTTAATTTGGAATTCAGTGTGTGGCGCATTCCTTCTAACTTGCTCAGTTATTATAGCTCATGCTTGTAATCCCAGCACTTTGGGAGGCTGAGGGTGGACTGCTTGAGCTGAGGAGTTCTAGACCAGCCTGGGCAACATGGCGAAGCCCCATCGCTACAAAAATGTACAAAAAAATTAGCCGGGCATGGTGGCGTGCACCTGTGGTTTCAGCTAATCAGGAGGCTGAGGCAGGAGGATTGATTTGAGCCTGGGAGGTCAAGGCTGCAGTGATCATGCCACTGCACTACACCCTGGGCAACAGAGAGAGACCCTGTATAAAAACAACAACAACAACAACATGAAAAAAGGAAGAAAATATTAGCTATCAACTTATTACTAACAACTGGTTTGAGCTGGTCAGAGGGAGAAAAAAACCCTAAGGTTATCTTTTTATGGCTGCTGGGCCTCAAAAGTTTTGCCACCAAATACTTGGGGAGTATATTTCTGTATATGAGAAATTGTATGATGTGTTGAGATTACAGGTCATTTGGCTTGCAGACTTTATAATCCAAAATTTTAATCAAGAAATCTAATTTTGCCACCAATGATATATACTACCTTACCAAATAGCTATTTATAAATAAGCTCTTCAATATAAACTAAGAAGCAAAAGAGGAAGGGGAGACAGTTCAGAATTCCCTCAGCATAAGGAAACAAGAATGATGACAGTAAGTAAACTTACATCTCCAACCTCATATATAAGTTGTTTATGATGACTGACATATGGTACTGACACTCATGTGTTAATTTGTTCATTCATTTATTCATTCAACAAATATAACAAATTGTTAGTAAAAAAAATTTCAGCACTGTGTCATAACAATACTTTTACCACAGTTTCTAGTCTATAGGAAAGAAAATAGATGAGTAAGGAAACATTTTACTAAAGAATGTAGCAGTCAAAAGAATATTTTATTAAAACTACAGGAATGGAATGGATCTTAAAGGTTGTCTCATCCAACACCTGTGTAATGCTTAACTCTTTAACTCTTTCAAAGTAGTTGTACAGCTTTTGCCTGAACATGTACAATGGCAGGAGCACATTATCTCTTGATACACCATATTTCAACTTTGCATAATTTAGCAATTTGGTTCTCTTCCTCTACCTCTTATCCTTTCTTTCTCTTGATGGTATAGATGATTCTTCTGTTTATATCAAAAAGAAGAAGAAGAATCTTTTTAAAAGTTTATTACTAAGGTGAAAAGAATTAAAAGGAATGAACATGTATTTATTAAACACTTGTAATGTGCTAGGTAGTGTGCAACATGCTTTTCTTGAGTTATGTCTTTCATTTTAAAGAGAAACAAAAAAATCAGAAAGTGTAACAATGAAGATATTCTATCTATTCTTATAAGAGAAATGCATGGGCTTCTTGCCTGGAGAGACAGCTTGGAAGATTCCTATGTCTTTGCTAAGAATTCCTACAGGTAATTTTTGGCCTCTCCCATATTAGGACAATAATATTAGGATATTCTGAGCACAATTATTCCCCTAATTTTACTAAAGCTACTACAAGCATCATCTCCCTTACCTTCCTGGATATTTTGAACATAAATATTACCGAAAACTGACTACATAGTTACAACACCATCAGTCATTACATGAATCCTTTGTATTAGGATATCCCACTTTTCTTAAAGATATAGATGCCAATTCATATGTATTCCATAGCAGCTCTGAAAATGGGTCATTAATCCCAAACAGAGGCCACAGGGAGACAAGTTAGTTGACTAAGAAGATGATATAGGTTGAGTATCCCTTATCTGAAATACCTGGGACTAGAAGTGTTTTAAATTTTGAATTTTGGGAGAAATTTTGAAATGTTCACACTACGCTTACTGGTTCAGCATCCCTAATCCAAAAATCTGAAATAGGAAAGGCTCCTGTGAGCATTTCCTTTGAACATCATGTCAGCACTCAAAAAGTTATGAATTTGGAGTATTTCAGATTAGGGATACTCAACCTGTAACTGATTCTAAGCAGAAGCTGTTACCAAAAACCTTCCTCTGCACAAGGACTACATAGAGCTCAGAAACTGTTGCAACGATTCTAACATAGTAAACTCCTGATATCATGACATTTAGTGTATGGTAAATATATTTGGGAGTGATGTTGGCAACAGGAAAAATATCTAATGTAGATGACGGGTTCATGGGTGCAGCAAACCACCATGGCATGTGTGTACCTATGTAACAAACCTGTACATTCAGCACATGTACACTAGAAGAATGTACCCAGAAGAGATAAGTATCTGATCTCTTATTTTAAAACACTAGGGACAATGACTAAAACAATCCCTATTGGTATTCTAATGTTTCTGTCAATTCTTTCTTTCTTTTTTGGGGGTTGAGAGGAGCTTAGGCCAAGACTCAGGACTGGCCCTAGCCCACAGTTGTTTCTTATGTTTAATCCAATGCCTCTTGCTTTAACCAAAGTCTATTTTTTTTGTTTGATTCTTTATTGATATGTATGCAGCTACTAAAAAAAAAAAAGAGGACTACTAGGGGTTCAGCCCCATCAAGAATGAAGATTTAGGACATCCTACCAGGGAAAGAACCCTGACTAGAAGTGGTCCTGGCTTAGGGCAAGGGACACATGGAATAGACAGTAGATGAAAAAAGTTACAAATATCAGCTGGGTGCGGTGGCTTGCGCCTGTAATCCCAGCTACTAAGGAGGCGGAGGTGGGAGGATCTCTTGAGGCCAGGAGTTTAAGACCAGCCTGGGCATCAAAGCAAGATCTCATCTCTGAAAATTAAAAAAAAAAAAATTGGTTAGGTGCAGTGAGTATGCCTGTAGTGCCAGCTACCTGAGAGGCTGAGGTGAGAGAACTACTTGAGCCCAGGAGTTTGAGGCTGAAGTGAGCTATGATTTTGCCACTGAACTCCAGCCTAGGCAACAGAGTGAGACTCTGTCTTTTAAAGAAAAAAAATCAATCTCAGTTGCATAACTAGCTATAGAAATGAAGACTGTAGCAGCTATGCATATCTTGTTCCTTGCTTTTGTTATATGCATGTGTGTGTGATACTAATTTATTCTCTTTCTCGCCTCTCTTATTTTATAAATAAGTTTTGGTGTAAATTAACTTTCCAATTTAGTTTTTAGATAACAAACTATTCAGATAGGACTGTGCCAGAGTTTGAGGAATAATTCACATAGCCAGAGATGGATAGTGTTATATCGTCTAAACATAGTTAAAGTGACCGTTGCAACTAACCTCATTTTGGGGAGGTAAACGTGTCTTCAATTACATGAAAGATACTTGCATGTTGTTAGTAAAAAAAAATCTTTTTTTTTTTTTTTTGAGACAGGGTCTCATTTTGTCACCCAGGCTGGAGTGTAGTGGTGCGACCTCGGATCACTGCAACCTCTGCTTCCCAGACTCAAGCGAGTCTCCCAACTTAGTCTTCCGAGTAGGCATGTGCCACCACTCCTGGCTAATTTTTTGTAGAGGCAGGGTTTCGCCATGTTGCCTAGGCTGGTCTTGAACTCCTGAGCTCAGAGTGATCAGCCCGCCTTGGCCTCCCAAAGTGCTGGGACTACTGACATGGGCCATTGCACCCATCTGAGAAATCTTAAAAGATCACCTAGTGTAAATACCAGCTAGCTATAATCTGTGGACCAAATATGGCCTGCTACCTGTTTTTGTTAATAAAGTTTTACTTGAACAGAACCCTGCTTGTTCATTTAAATACAGTATTTTTTATATCAGAGCTAAGTAGCAATACAGGCCATGTGGCCTGCAAAGCCTAAAATATTTACTAGCTGCCTTTTAATAAAAAATTTGCTGACTCCTGATTTATTAAAATCCTCTCATTTTATGATTAGAAAACAGTGGAGTGACCTGTCTGAAGTGATTCCCTCACTAACAGAGCGACCATGAAGCCAGGTACCCCAACTCTCAGTACAGTGAGTGCATCCTTCCTTCCCACTCTAAAGCTAAACAGCTTCAAATCTCTTTTTAAAAGCTTATTTTTCATTCCTTATTCACCTTTGTCACTTTCTTTTAATTCTAATTTATGGCTTCAAAAAGCAGTAATAGAGACCTTGCTAATGCAAAGTAATGTAACTTGAATATCATATACTAATAAATCACAGCTCTCTGCACTTGAAATAGTTTCTGCCAAAATATTATTTTCATAAGAAAATAAAAATAATTATAGGGGACTTTTTAAGCTGATAAACTGAAGAGTAATTTGAAAAGAAGATTAATGAAAATAAGTATCTTCTATTCACATTAAAACAAAATTCAAATAAAATCTTAACAGCTAGGTGAGTGACAGAAATTTTTGGTTACCATCATGGCAATATTAATGGCACAGTATATCATTTCAAAGC
This sequence comes from Cacajao melanocephalus, assembly GCA_963573385.1. NCBI lineage: Eukaryota > Metazoa > Chordata > Mammalia > Primates > Pitheciidae > Cacajao > Cacajao melanocephalus. The sequence continues at coordinate 8,568 of CAUYLG010037857.1, forward strand.
AAGGTTCTAGGAGAGTTCATTTACTAAAATGGCTCATGCTAAAATGGTTTTACACATTTTAATTAAAAGAATATATTTTTCATTAATAGTAAGTAAAAATGATAATAGAAACGTATACAATGGAGTGGAGCAAAATGCTGCATTAAGAAAAAAAAGCCTAGGAGGTGAGGCGGAACAAGAAGTCCAAATAATACCCTTCAATGATCGTTCCCCTGTCCCCCTGCAGGAACACCAAACTGAACAACTATTCACGTAAGAAAGCACCTTCATAAGACCCAAAAATCAGGTGAGCAATCATAGAACCTGGTTTTAACATCATATTAAAACTCTGGGTGCATGTGACATAGTGAGACACCAGCTGGGGTGGCCAAGGGCTTGCTAACATCACCCCTCCACTAACCCCCAGCACTGTAGCTCACAGCTCTGGGAGACTCCTTCCTTTCACTTGAAGAGAAGAGTGAGTAAAGAAGACTTTGTCTTGCAACTTGGATACCAGCTCAGCTACAGTAGAATAGGGCCACAGGAAGAGTTATAGGGCCCCTATATCAGGCCCTATCTCCAAGAATACATTTCTAGACACACCCTAGACCAGAACGGAACCTGCTACCTTGAAAGGAAGGACCCAGTACTGGCAAGATTCATTACTTGTTGACTAAAGAGCCCTTGAGCCTTGAATAAACATCAGCAGTACCCATGCAGCACTTGCCACAGGCCCTGGATGAGACCCAGGGCCATGATGACTTTAGGTATGACCCTGCGTATTCTCTGTTTGATCCTGCTTGAGAAAAGGAGAGGGAGGAGTGAAGGGGGCTTTGTACTATGGAGTACCAGCTTGGCCACAGTGGGGTAAAGCACCAAGAGGGCTTCTGGGTTCCCCAATTTGAGGCCTTGGCTCCTAAATAGCATTTCTGGACCTGCCTTGGACCAAAAGAGAGCCTCCTACTCTGAAGGGAGAGACCCAGGCCTAGCAACATTCACCGCAAGCTGAATGAAGAGCTCTTTAATGCCCAAGACAGGTCCAGAAATGCTGTCCAGGAGCCAAGGTTGACTCCAGGCCCTGCCTCCTGGACAGCATTTCTGGACCTGCCTTGGGCATTAAAGAGGAGGCAGACAGAGACTAGGGTAGAATATTTATTCAAAGGGATAATAATAGAGAACTTTCCAAACCTAGAGAAAGATATCAATATTCAAGTAAAAGAAGGTAATAGAACACCAAGCAGATTTAACCCAAATAAAACTATCTCAAGGTACTTTCCCAAAGGTTAAGGATAAAGAAAGGATCCTAAAAGGAACAAGAGAAAAGAAACAACATACAAAGGAGTTCCACTACATCTGGCAACAGACTTCTCAGTGGAAATCTTACAGGCCACTAGAGAATGGCATGACATATTTAAAGTGCTGAAGGGGAAAAAAAATTCTATTGTAGAACAGCGTATCCAGAAAAAATATTCTTCAAACATGAAGGAGAAACAAAGGCTTTCCCAGACAAACAAAAGCTAAGGGATTTCATCAACACCAGACCTGTGCTATAAGAAATGCTAAACAGAGTTCTTCAATCTGAAAGAAAAAGACATTAATGAGCAATAAGAAATTATCTTAGGTACAAAACTCACTCTAATATAGTTCACAGACCACTGTAATTGTGATTTATAAACTACTCATATCTTGGGTAGAAAGCCTAAAAGTCAAACCTTTCAAATATAATAATGACAACAACTTTTCAAGACACAGACAGTATAGTAAGATATAAACAGAAACAATAAAAAGTTAAAAAGCAGGGAAGATAAAGTGGACATGAAGTTAAAGTGCAGAGTTTTTATTAGTTTTCTCTTTGCTTATTAGTTGGTTTGTTTTTGCAATTAGTGTTAAGTTGTTATGAGTTTGAAACAAATGGGTTACAAGATATTAGCTGTGGCTGGACATGGTGGCTCACACCTGTAATCCCAGCACTTTGGGAGGCTATGGCAGGTGGATTGCCTGAGCCCAGGAGTTCAAGACCAGCCTGGGCAACATGGTGAAACTCCATCTCTACAAAACACTACAAAAAAATTAGCTGTGCCTGTTGCCTCAGCTACTCAAGAGGCTGAGGTGTCCCACCTGGGATCACCTGAGCCCAGGAGGTGGGAGTTGCAGTGTGCTGAGAGCACACCACTGCACTCCAGCCAGGGTGACAAAGTGAGACCCTATTTCAAAAACAAAAACAAAAAACAGATGTTATTTGCAAGCTTCACGGTAATCTCAAATCAAAAAGCCAACAACAGATACACACACAAAAAAAGGCAAGAAATTAAAACATACCATCAGAAAGAAAAAACCACTTTCGCAAAAAAGAGGACAGGAAGGAAAGAAAGAAGGAAGACCACAAAACAATGAGAAAACAAATAACAAAATGGCAGGAGTAAGTCTTTCCTTATCAATAACAACATTGAATGTAAAAGGAATACACTTTGCAATCAAAAGACACAGGGCGGCTGAATGGACAAAAAAAAAAGACCCAATTATCTGTGGCTACAAGAAAACACCCTTAACCAACAAAGATATATACAGACTAAAAATAAAGGGATAAAAAAGATATTCCATGCAAATGGAAATATTAAAAGAACAGGAGTAGCTATACTTATATCAGAAAACGTAGATTTCAAGACAAAACTATAAAAAGAGCCAAGGTCACTATATTATGATAAAGGGGTCAATCCAGCAAGAGGATATAACAATTGTAAATATATATGTGCCCAACACTGGAACACCAAATTATTATTAGAGCTAAAGAGACAGACAGACTTGAATACAATAATATTTGGAGACCTCAACACCCCACTTTCGCATTGGACAGATCATCCAGACAGAAAATCAAAAGAAACATTTGACTTAATCTGCATTATAGACCAAATAGATTTAATAGATATTTACAGAACATTTCATCCAATGGCTGCAGAATACACATTCTCCTCAGCACATGGATCGTTCTCAAGGACAGACCATATGTTAGATCACAAAACAAGTCTTAAAGAATTAAAAATAAATAAAAAGAAATCATATTAAGAAATTATATGAAGCATCTTCTCTGACCACAATGAAATAAAATAAAATGAGTAACAAGAAGCTCTGGATATTATACAAATACATGGAAATTAAACAATATGCTCCTCATGACTAGTATTGGGTCAATGAAGAAGTTACAAAGGAAGTTAACAAATTACTTAAAGCAAATTAAAATGGAAACACAACATACCAAAACCTATAGGATACAGTAAAAGCAGGACTATGAGGAAAGTTTACAGCAATAAGTGCCTACGTAAAAAAGGCAGAGGCTGGGCGCAGTGGCTCATGCCTGTAATCCTAGCACTTTGGAAGGCCAAGATGGATGGATCACCTGAGGTCGAAGTTTGAGACCAGCCTGGCCAACGTGGTGAAACCCCGTCTCTACTAAAAATACAAAAAATTAGCCAGGCATGGTGGTGGGCATCTGTAATCCCAGCTATTCAGGAGGCTGAGGCATGAGAAACACTTGAACCTGGGAGGCAGAGGTTGCAGTAAGCCAAGATTGCACCACTGTACTCCAGCCTGGGCAACAGAGTGAGACTCTGTGTCAAAAAAAAAAAAACGGTAGAAAAATGTCAAATAAACAACTGAATTATACATCTTAAAGAACAAAGTAAACTAAACTCAAATTTAGTAGAATGAAATAAAGATTAGAGCAGAAATAAATAAAATTGAGACAAAAACCACAAAAGATCAATGAAATAAAAAGTTTTTTTTTGAGAAGATAAACAGAATTGACAAACTTTTAGCCAGACTAAGAAAAATAGAGAGAAGACCCAAAGTAAATTAAATCAGAGATGAAAAAGATGAAAAAGATGTTGGCCAGGTTGGTCTCAAACTCCTGACCTCAGGTGTTCAACCCATCTCGGCCTCCCAAAGTGCTGGGATTACAGGCATGAGCCACTGCACCCAGCCTCTGCCTTTTTTATGTAGGTACTTATTGCTATAAACTTTCCTCTTAGTACTGCTTTTACTGTATCTTACAGGTTTTGGTATGTTGTGTTTCCATTTTAATTTGTTTTAAGAAATCTGTTAATTTCCTTCTTGACTAGAAGACTACCATGAGACTACATAGAGACTACTATGAGCAACTATATACTGATAAATTGGAAAACCTCGAAGAAATGAATAAATTCCTCGATACACACAATTCACCAAGACTGAACTATGAAGAAATGCAAAACTTGAATAAATAAAGTAATGAGATCAAAGCCATAATGAAAAGACTCCCAGCAAAGAAAAGCCCGGGACCCAGTGGCATCACTGCTGGATTCTACCAAACATTTAAAAAAGAACTAATGCCAATCCTACTCAAACCATTCAAAAAAGTAGGGTAGAAAATAATATTTTCAAACTTATTCTATGATGCTAGATTACACTGATTCTAAAACCAAATAAAAACACATGAAAAAAGGAAAACCACAGGCCAATATTCCTGATGAACACTGACGCAAAAATCCTCAATAAAATACTAGCAAAACAAATTCAATAACACATTAAAAAGATCATTCATCGTGACCAAGTGGGATTTATCCTGGAGATGCAAGGATGGTTCAACACAAACAAATCACTGTGATACATCATATCAATCATCGTATCATTAGAATGAAGGGCAAAAATAATACAATCATTTCAACTGATTCTGAAAAAGCATTTGATAAAGTCTGACATCCCTTCATGATAAAAATCCTCAAAAAACTGGGTACAAAAGGAACATACCTAAACACAATAAAAGCCATATGCAACAGACTCACAGTATCATAATGAATGGGAAAAAACTAAAAGCCTCTCCTCCAAGATTTAGAACAAGAGAAGGATGCTCACTTTCAGGACTGTTATTCAACATACTTCTGGAAGTCTCACCTAGAGCAATCATACAAGAGAAAGAAAGTGCATCCAAATTGGAAAGAAAGAAGTCAAATTATCCTTGTTTGCAGATGACAAGATCTTATATTTTAAAAAGATTCTATAAAAAACAGAACTAATAAACAAATTCAGTAAAGTTGCAGGATACAAAATCAACATACAAAACACAGTGCCATTTTATATGCCAACAGCCACCAAGCTGAAAAAGTAATCAAGAAAGTAATCTCATTTATAACAGCCACAAATAAATAATTAGGAATATACTTAACCCAAACAGTGAAAGATCTCCACAATGAAAACTATGAAACAATGATGTAAGAAATTAAAGAGGACACAAAGGAATGGAAAGACATTTTATGTTCATTGACTGGAATCAATCAATATTGTTAAAATGTCCATACTGCCCAAAGCAATCTACAGATTCAAAGCAATCCTATCAAAATACCAATGACATTCTTTACAGAAACAGAAAAAGTAATCCTAAAATTTATATGAAACCACCAAATAACCAAAGCCATCCTGAGCACCAGGCACAGTGCTCACGCTTATAATCCCAGCACTTTGGGAAGCCTAGGCAGGTTGACTGCTTGAGCCCAGGAGTTTGGGACCAGCCTGGGTAACATGGCAAAATCCCGTCTCTACCAAACAACAACAACCCCCAAACTGAAAACTAGTCGGGCATGGTGGCACACGTCTGTAGTCCCAGCTACTCAAGGTCTGAGGTGGGAGAATCATTTGAGGTTGAGGTCCAGGGAGGTCAAAGCTGCAGTAAGCCATAATTGTGCCACTGCATTCCAGCCTGGGTGACAGAGAGAGATCCTATCTCAAAAAAACCCAAAAACCAAAAATCAAAAATCAAATCAAAATGGATTAAAGACTAAAGTTTAAGAGCCCAAACTATGAAACTACTAAAATAAAACACTGAAGAAATTTTCCAGAACACTGGTCTGCTCAAAGGTTTCTTGAGTAATATCTTAAAGAATAGGCAACCAAAACAAAAATGAACAAATAGGATCATATCAAGTTAAAAAGCCCTGTACAAGGGAGGAAACATCAACTAAGTGAAGAGACAACTCACAGAATGGGAAAAAATACGTGCAAACTATCCATCTGATGAAGGATTAATAACCAGAATATATAAGGAGCTCAAATAACTCTATAGGAAAAAAAAATCTAATAATACAATTTTAAAATGGACAAAAGATTGATTGAATAGACATTTATCAAAAGACATACAAATAGCAAACAGGCGTATGAAAAGGTGTTCAACATCACTGACATCAGAGAAATTCAAATCAAAACTTCAGCAAGATATCAAATGGCTTTTATCCAAGAGACAAGCAATAATTTATGCTGGCAAAGATGTGGGGAAAAGGGAACCCTTGTTCACTGTCAGTGGGAATGTAAATTAGGTCAGCTACTATGGACAACAGTATAGAGGTTCCTCAAAAAATTGAAAATAGAACTACTATATGATCCACTGCTAAGTATACACCCCAAAAAAGGAAAATTAGTATCTGCAGTTCCATGTTTTGTTGCAGCACTATTAATAATAGCCAAGATTTGGAAGTAACCTAAGTGTCCATCAACAGAAGACTGGGTAATAGCGCCACTGCACTCCAGCCTAAGCAACAGAGCGAGACTCCTTCTCAAAAACAAAAATAAAAACCAGAGGACGAGGTGAAGAAAATATGGTACATATATACAATGAAGTACTATTCAGACATAAAAAAGAATGAGATCCTGTCATTTCTAGCAACATGGATAGGACTGGAAGTCATTATGTTAAGCGAAATAAGCCAAGAACAGAAAGGCAAACTTCGTATGTTCTCATTCATATGTGAGGGCTAAAAATGAAAACAACTGAACTCATGGAGACAGAGAATAGAATGATGGTTACCAGAGGCTGCGAAGGGTAGCTGGGGTAGGGGTAGTGGGGATGGTTAAAAGGTACAAAAATATAGTTAGACAGAATGAATAAGATCTAGTATTTGATAGCAAAACAGGGTGGGCTATAGTCCACAATAAATTATTGTACATTTAAAAATAACTAAAAGAGAATAGTTGGAATGTTTGCGATAAAAAGAAATAATCATCACCTGAGGTGATGGTTATGTCACTTCCTCTGATATGATTATTACACATTGCATGCCTATATCAAAATATCTCATCGACCCTATAAATATATTCATGAAAATTATATATGACCCATAAAAATTAAAAAGAAAAAACGCCTAACACACTGATATATTTAAAAGAAATTATATCCATCTAATCTTTTAAAGATTAAACTATGAGAGATCTTATACTGTGGAGTACATATTCCAATTAAATTACAGTCATGTAATTCATTTTAATTTTTATATCAAAAAATCTGGCAAGTACTTTTAGCCACAGGTTTAGTTTCTCACGTTAAGCTTCTTATATTTAATAAAAGCTGTTGCTTTGTAAAATATAAACATTTTGTGTGGTCTTAACGGGTTAAGCTAATCTTTACTACTGAAATACCTAGGAAGATGAACATCACTGATCTATCACCTTGATTTATTTCAGAAAATCAAGAAATATAGCAAATATACTTTGGCATGAACACATTTCTCAATTTCAGCCAAATGACATTAAAATAAAAAGAAAAATATTGCCATCACTGAACTGAATAGTTTATTCCTTCAAAAATCCAGAGGTACAATGATCTTAAAAAAGAAAGCAGTGATATTCATTATCAAATGCAATAGCTCTGAGGTCCTGATTTCCAGCTTAGACAGCTTTCCAATCAGTAAATGGGGAACTATGGCTTTAATCCGGGACTACAATAAAATTGTGGTTGGTGTTAACTGAATCTATCATTTTCCACTGTCTTTTTTTTTTTATGATTATTGTCCCTGGTCTTTAGTTTCTCTTTGCTTCATTTTCAAAATTCTTCTCCTTCCAAACATTATTTAAAGGCATATGAGACAAATATTGGAAAGATCAGCCAGGAGACACACAATTCTGTTAGCCGTTTCCCTTTGTTCTTCTAGTTGTACCTTGTTATACTCTTCCTCACAGTCATTTGGATCTTTGCCATTTGCACATCATTTTCTGATAAAAAGGCTTTGTCATACTGCATCAAACTTACCTTTCTCTTTGCCAAAACTCTGCTTAGGCTGCACTTTCTTTACTTTCCTAATCAATCTCCCAGTCAGAATTAATTGCTTCTCCCTCTCAGCCACCACATAAATATATATTGCCTTTAGAACTTGTGCTATTCAGATAGTTGTTTACATGGCTGCCTTCCCTCACTGACTGTAGTAGGTTCCCGAGAACAGGAGGTAAGGCCCAATTCATCTTTCATTACTCTACCACTTCAGAGTAAATTGGAGTGCCCTGTAAATGATGTTCAATGTAGAACTGAATTCCAGATTGGTCCTACTTAGATTTCATAATCCGTTTGGCACAATCCTCCTCCTCCTCCTCACTGTTTTGCTTTCTTAATGCTTAACAGATATCACTACCGTAATACGCTTGGCTTCAACAATGTTTCTATTATCTTCCTTCAGAAATTCATGATTCCCCTTTTCCTTTTTTCCATAGCATACACCACCTTCTAGCATACTATACAAATTACTAGCCTGGGTAACATTGCTTTTCCCAACAATAATGTAAACTACATGAAAAATGGGAATCTTTGTTTTGTTTATTGATGATTATACTTAAGTTCTTTGAACAGTGCCTGATATATAGTACCTGCTCAATAAATACTTGTCTAATGAATGAATAATTATATGCACATTTCCTGTTTCAGCTACATTTTAACAATGAGCAAACAACAAATTAACTTTTGTCCTATTGGGTTACTTTGAAGGAGTTGGCTATACCAACAGTGCCTTGTACATCACACATCATCCCCTACAAACACCAATGACGACTCTATAGGGACACATATGTTCTTACCTTATAGTGCTAGTCTTACTATGCCATTGTACTGCACAAATTTTTGAGATAGTTCTGTCAGGTTAAATTAATTTTATACTGGAAAGATTATAGGTAGGAGGGTTGCCTGAACCAAGGGCTCGAGAACAGTCTAGGCAACATTGTGAGACTCTGCCTCATTCATCCATCCCATTCATAAATAAATACTATAATATTTAAACAACACTTTCCAGACACAAGTATAAGATATGATTAGGTGAGTTCAGGTGAATGGAGAAAATAGAAAAACAGATCTATAATATAAGGGTTTTATGTAAAAAGAAAAAGCTTTAAAAGGTAAATTCACAAGGTTTGTCATTTAAAAGACTTGTTTTTAGAGAAGGAAGAGGGAAGAAAAAAAAAACAGGTTTTTTTTTTTTTTGAGATTTCATCAGATTGTAACAGCTGAGGACAAATCACTCACAGAGTATTTAACTGACATGCATTTTTGAAGTTAAAATAATGTAAATACACTAAAAGTGGGCAGAAAAAATCTAGCAGACAACATTTGGTACACAACATTTTTAGAGAAAACTCTATATTGTGTTTGGAAGACAGTTTGAATTGTTTCTTCTTATATCAATTACCAGTAATGCAAAGAGATTATAGTAGCACAATTGTCATGCTAGCTGACTTGAGCAAGGAGCCTGGAATGACACTGTTGCTCCTGCCTGGACAAGAAGCCACTCTGCTGTCCTTATACACTTGATACGTAATGTCAACATTCTGACTTCTGAAAAGCCCATTTTTTATTTTTGTAAAATCTCTTAAAGTTTCTGATTGGATTTGCTTCAATTCCCCTAGATTCCCATTCTGCATTTACCTGATTCTTAAGATCCTTTTCTTAGGAAAACGTGAAACTCCAAGCATTAACAAGTAGACGGTGAGAGTTTATATTTTAGCTGACTTCTGTTGTTTGTATGCTTCCTTGATAGATCCCTCATTCTCACACAAAGCACTGACGACAGCTGTTGCAAGCAAACATTTCCTGCTTCCCACATCCCTCCAATTCATTACCAATCTCATTTTTGGACATCAAGGATGACCATAGACTGCTTACTCTGATAATTTCTGCCATGCAACCGCAAGTCCACAAGAGTATTTAACTTCCTTCCAACACGCAGGCTTAAAAATGAAATAGCAATTTACATTTAGAAAACAAAACACATTGTCAATGTTTTTTCATATTTTAGAACTTTAATTCAAAGGTGTATGAACAGCTAAGCTTATATTCAGAAAACTGAGCTACTCCATAAAAATCCAAGCCTTACTGTTGCATACTGACAAAACTCTAATCACTTTATCATTTGAGCTAAAAGCTTTTGTTTTCAGCAAATAGTACAATCAACATATGTGGAACATGGAGTGTAAATTGGAATATCTATTATAACTATGAACTTTACTTGCTGGAGTCTTTATGTTTTTAAAAGTACACAGCTGAATCTATTTGACCAACATATTTATATTAGTCAAACCTCTATTTTAATACAGTAAATAAAATATACATAATGATTTTTACAATTTTCATTATATATATATTTCTTCCATTTGTCATAGGTAAGTTAAAAGCTCAGAAAAATATTTTTAAAAATAATTCACCATAAATATTTGCATATGTGCTGACTCCATTCTCCCCACAAAAGTGTCACAAAAGCTACAAGTCATTTCTGTTCTTTTAAAAATCAAGAATCTTGGCCTTATGGAATAATATACACAGTTTTATTCATTACAGTTCAATCCAGCAGCAGCCTCGAGGATTTTGAATAATCCTGCAGCAATTTCCTGGTCATACCAGAAGATGTGGTCCTAAAAAGATGCCAAGAAGCTTAGGTGATAGAAAGTGATCCTCTTCCCAAACTGGGGAGAAGTCTCTACCATGGCAAGGAGCATTTAAACAATTCTTTACCCACGTTTTTTGAAGTTACTCAAATGTTATTTTTCACATCAATATTCAACATCATTTGGTCTCTAAAATAAATAATTATATTAGTCACACTGAAATTAAGTTTTAAAAAGAAGAGAAGCATAAAAGTTGGATCTGGCCAGGCACGGTGGCTCATGCCTGTAATCCCAGCACTTTGGGAGGCCGAGGCAGGCAGATTACGAGGTCAAGAGATCAAGACCATCCTGGCCACCACAATGAAACCTCGTCTCTACTAAAAAAAAAAAAACAAAAATTAGCTGGGTGTGGTGGCACACGCTTGTAGTCCCAGCTACTTGGGAGGCTGAGGCAGGAGAATCACTTGAGCCCAGGAGGCGGAGGTTGCAGTGAGCTAAGATGGTGCCACTGCACTCCCGCCTGGCAACAAAGTGAGACTCTATCTCAAAAAAAAAAAAAGTTGAATCTGAATAAGGCTTTTTATTACTGGCATTCATCATCCCCATCCCCAACATGCCCTTAATGTTCAGATGCTTAGAACAATTTAGTAAGTGTGAATATACTGAATTTTTTTTCCTATTTCAAGCTCATTTCATATTTGAAATCCTCAATTATTCCTGTTCACCAGAGATTTAAGTATTTGATTCTCCCCAGTTTGGGGAGCCACTTCTGTATACCCATCAGAAAGTACAAGGAAAGTATGTGCATCTAGAGCTAAATGAAAAGAGCGGACTCTCCTGAGATGAGAACATTTAATTTAAAAAATGATTTAGATATCTAATCATTTAAGCCACCAAAGGTTGTGGTTTTACCAAATATTTACATACATTATACATTTAGCAGGACAATTCCCTATGAAAGTAATTTTATTTCCCTACATTCTGGAAATATTTTCACTCTACAATCTACTAAGTGTTGAAAATAACTGGTTTATAGCTTGCTTTCCTGCCTCTTTGTGAGCATCCTGAAACCATGGTTTCCGGATACAGAAAACAACATAAAACAGACTACTCCATGACCTATGACTTGCCCTGTAGGCCACAGTAGGTCTGTTTGTATTATGTTCAACACTGACAATAAATAATTTTGTGATGAAGCATTTTGCTCAACACAGTTAATATGTACTACTCTAATCGTTTAAAATCTTGTTTTCCAGGACAGATCTATCTGATCTCTGATGGTACATTTACCTTTTATCCTTCCTTTAAGGACGCATGGTTAGTACTGCTTAAGAATCTAAAGCACTCTGCTAGCCAGAAAGACTAACATTATGGGAATACAATTGCGGTAAAAAAAAAAAAAAAAACAAACAACTCACAATTAAGGTCTATAGATGTAACAATTTTGGATGATTTAATTGTTTTTATTTTTTTTAACATGAGTAGGGGAAGAGGAGGGACAAGAGGGAAAAAGTATTAAGTATGTTCAGGACGTATTTTCCAATACTTGAGTTAAAACAAACTCCAATATCATAGAGAAATCAGTGTTTTATAATACATGATATAAACAGTATGTTTCTATTAAAAAGAGAAAAATGATATGAAAATCATGGGCTATTAGAAAAAAATTGATAAACTGACCTGATCAAAATTCAACATTTTTGTATTTCATAATTTTGTATTTCTTTACACCAGTAAGAAAACAAAAAAGACAAGCAACAGACTGAAAGTATTTGCAAATACATGTCTGATATGACTTGTATCTAGAATATACAAAAATTCTTACAAATCAAGAAGAAAATAACCCAATATCAAAATGTGCTAAAGTTTGAATAGATATTTCACTAAAGAATAAATGAATAGATAACAATATACAAATTAAGCTCAACATTAGTAGTCATTAGGAAAATGCAAATTAAAACCACAATGAGATAGCATTTCATACCAGCTAAAGGTAACTGAATAACAAAGGAGATATGGAGAAACAGGAATCCTGGTACACTGCTGGTGGGAATGAAAAATGGTACAGCTACTTTGGAAAACAGTTTTGCAGTTTCTTAAAAAGTTAAACATAAGCTTACCATAAGATTCAGCAATTCCACTCTTAGGTATCTATCTAAGAGAAATGAAAACATATGTCCACCCAAACACTTGCAAACAAATGTTCACAGCAGCACTATTCACAATAGGCCAAAACTGGAAACAATGTCTACCAAATGGTAAATGAATAGACATTATATGGCATAGTCATAAGTGGAATCCTACTTTAAATAAAAAGGAAGGAACTACTGATACATATATGCCATGGATAAACCTCAAAAACATTATGCTGCGTGAAAGAAGCCAGAGACGAGAGATGACATACTATATGACTCCATTTATATGACATTTCCAGAAAATAAAAATTTATAGAGTCTGTCAATTAGTGGTTGCCTGGGAACTGGGAGAGGGAATGGGATTAATGTTAAATAGATGCAGAAATCTTTCTGAGGTGAGGAAAATGTCCTAAAACTGATTCATGGTGAGGGTTATACAACTTGCTACATTTACTAAGCATTACTGAACTGTACACTTGAAATGGGTGAATTTTATAATATATAAAATATGACTATACTTTTTTTTTAAAAAAAATATTTAAAAAATCTACACACAGACTGATGCTTTAGATTTCACCTAGTGTCCCTCTGAACTAAGGTGGGAAAAAAAAATTTCTGGCCAGTTTGGGCACTCATCTTAGATTTATACACTCAATATTTAAGAGAAATTATCCATCTGTTGTAATTATTAGGTTTTATTAAACAATTCTAAAAATACATATTTCAGACAAAGATCTTGTTATGTTTCCTAGGACTGCTATTTCTATACCAAAGAAAAGAGAAAATCCTTCTGGAAAGACAACAGGCATAATTTTTTTTGAGACAGAGTCTTACTCTGTAGCCCAGGCTGGAGTGCAGTGGTGCGATCTTGGCTCATGGCAACCTCTGCCACCAAGGTTCAAGCAATTCTCATGCCTCAGCCTGCTGAGTAGTTGGGATTACAGGTGTGCACTACTATGCCCAGGTAATTTTTGTATTTTTGGTAGAGACGAGGTTTCACCATGTTGGTCAGGCTAGCCTCGACCTCCTGACCTCAAGTGATCCACCCATCTTGTCCTCCTAAATTGCTGAGATTACAGGTATAAGCTACCGTGCCCTGTCACATTTTACATATTTTAAAAACTGGTATGATTTACATACATAAAGTATAAATCTTTGGTGTATAGCTTAATGATTTTTATACATGTTGGAGTCTTCAAAAACTTCATCCAAAATTCATCTCATGAAAAAACTGTGGATGAATTTCAAAAATTTTTTGCATCAAAATAAATTCATACTAACTTGTAAGATGTCTGAACAGGATATAGTTTGAGACATTAAGAACAAGACATTAGTTTGAAGAGCCCTTATCAGAGCAACATAAATTCTCCTAAAATTGAAGCAAGGACAAACAGCAAAGTTATGGTAAAGCTTGGGTGGAAGAATGGTAAAATCATCGATGTTTTACAAAACATTTATGGAAACTGTCTTAGTCCATTTTCACACTGGTAATAAAGACATATCTGAGACTGGGTAATTTATACAGGAAAGAGGTTCAATGGACTCACAGTTCCACATAGCTGGGGAGGCCTCACAATCATGGCAGAAGGCAAAAAGGAGCAAATCACGTCTTACATGGATGGCAGCAGGCAAAGAGAGAGTTTGCGCAGGGAGACTCCCCCTTATAGAACCATGAGATCTCATGAGACTTACTCACTATCATGAGAACGGCATATGAAAGACCCACTTCCATGATTCAATTACCTCCCACTGGGTCCCTCCTACAACACGTGGGAACTGTGGGAGCTATGATTCAAAATGAGTTTTAGGTGGGGACACAGCCAAACCATATCAGAGACAATACCCTACAGAAATCAGCAGTTTACAAATGGGTAACTTGTTTAAAGAAGGGATGAGACAGTGTTGAAGAAGAAGCCTGCAGTGGCAGACCATCCACAAAAATTCATTTTGTTTGTATGCTAACTGAAAAGACAAATGATTAACAGCACAAACAATAGCCAACACCACAGACGTCTCAATGGGTTCTGCTTACACAATTAAGACTGAAAAATTAAAGTGGGGGCAAACTTTCCACTAAATGTATGCCAAAACCATTGTGCTCAGATCTGCTGCAGAAAAGAGCAGAGCTTCCAACGAAAATTTAAAGCAAGTAGGATTAGGATCCTGGAGCATCTCTTCAAAGAACTGTAACAAGATGAAACATGGCTTTACCAGTACAATCCTGAAGACAAAGCACAACCAAAGCAAGGGATATCAAGAGGTGGAAATAGCCCAGTTACAGCAAAAGTGGACCGGTTAAGAGAAAGGGTCATGGCAACAGTTTTTTGGGATGATCAAAGCATTTTGCTTGCTGACTTTTTGGAGGGCCAAAAATGATAATACCTGCTTACTATGAAAGTGTTTTGAGCAAGCCAAAGCTTGAGCAGAAAAACATGTGGGAAAGCTCCACCAGAGAATCCTTTTCCACCACCATACTCCTGCTCATTCCTCTCATCAAACAAAGGCGATTTTGCCAGTTTAGATGAGAAACCATCTTACAGTCCTGATTTGGCTTCGTCTGACTTCTTTTTGTTTTTTAATCTTAAAAAAAATCTGTAAAAGCCATACATTCTTCTTCAGTTAATAACGTAAAAAAGGCTTCATTGACATGGTTAAATTCCCAGGACACTCACTCAGTTCTTCAGGGATGGACTAAATGGCTAGTATCATCACTTACAAAAGTGTCTTAAACTTGATGGAGCTTATGTTAAGAAATAAAGTTTATATTTTTTATTTTTATCTTTTAATTATGTTTTTCCATGGACTTCTTGAAGTCTTCTCACGAGTATAAATCCATTAACTACCATCCAGACGAAGATACAGAAAGCTCCCTTAGTCAATAATCCTACCAAAGGTAACCACTACTTTAGTTCTATAATCATAGAAGTGATCATTTTGTTTCTATAAACTTTATATAAGTGTTCAAACTTTATACAGTAGGCACTCTTTTGAGTCTGGCTTATGTTCAATATCACATCTGTAAAATGCATCCACAATGTTATAAGAGTAGTATGTTCTTTTTCATTGCTGTATACAATTTATTTATCAGTTCCACTGGTGATGGACATGTGGATGGTTTTCAGTTTTTAGGTATTATGAATAAAACTGATAAAACTTTATCTGTGTTCTTGTAAACAAAAGCACTTATTTCTCATGGGAATTCTACCCAGGAATGGAATTGCTAGGTTTTAGATAACATGCATATATAGCATCATAAACCTTTAATAGATCTTATCACATAACTTTACAAAATGGAGTATCAACTTATTAACACACTCCCACCATCAACGTATAATTTAAATTGCAACATTTTTATTGTTGCTCGGCATTGCCATGTCTTTTAATTTTGTGGGTTTGGGTATAGCCGTATCTCATTGTCAAAAACTGTGAAGAATCTGTAAATTAGCAAGCTTCGATGCTGGAAAAAGATATGAAACTTCTGGGTCAGAGATGAAAGACAGTTATTACTCAGAGCAACAGCAGTAGCCAGAGGATCAACATTTGTGCCACTTCCCTGAGCCCTAATTCCCACAGGGCGACATAAGAGGTCTAGGTGACACTTGTACTTGTAGACGGTTGCATTATAAGAGAGAAAATCTGTGCCTACAGATTAGTTTGCATTTTCTAGGATTTTATACAAATGGAATCATACAGTATATTTTTAAAGTCTGGCTTCATTCAAATAGCATATTTAGAGACTCATATATGTTGCTGTGGTATCCATAATTCATTTCCCTCTATAGCTGAGTAGAATTCCATTGTATGGATACATAATTAATTTTTTTATCAATTTACCTGTTGATGGGCATTTGGGATGTTCACAATTTTTGGTTATTACAAATAAAGTTGTTATGATCATTTATGTATGTATTTTTAAGAACATATGCTTTCATTTCTTTCGAATAAATCCCATTGATTTTTCGACCTCAGAACTCTCTTACATATATTATAATTAAATATAGTCGTCCCTTGGTATCTGCAGGGAATTAGCTCCAGAGCCCCTACTTGGATACCACAGTCTGCAAATGCTCAAGTCCTGATGTGGAACCACAGATACAGAGGGTTGACTGTATAGCTATATATGATTATTTATCACATATAGATATAATATGTATAAATTTATATATAGATATGAAGAATCATAAGAAATATTAATCTTTGGAGAGAGATATTAGGTGTAGAGAGGAGAGTGGCTCTTACTTTTCCTTCCGCATTTTTTGTTTACAGTAGTGTTAGCCTTACAGACACTGAGAGGAAAAGCGTATCTGGCTTTTATAGGAGTACAGGAGTCCTGGACATCACTTCATAAGCTCTACAGTTAGCATTTTTATAGGGTAAAATAATGAATCTCGAGATATGTCTGTTCAAGAAGAGCAATCTTATATTCTTTTCAATAAATTCAAAAGAGGTCAAGAGAAGATGAGAACAAACGCATTAAGAGACTTCACCACCACCAAAATGAAAATTTCTAAATTTGGAAATGAGGGCTCCAGACTCAAGCAGGTGACCAATTTACTATGTCCCACACTGAAGATGAGTCTAGCTAAGTGCATATTACAAAAACTTAAAAACAAAACAAAATGTAAGGGCAAATTTCAGCTTTTTTGTCTCTTTCAAATCCTTTTAGTGTCTTTGTTATTTAGTATCAGTATAGCTGAGTAACAATGTCCTCTCATGGAATTTTGACACATTTCTGATTCTCTATGTAATTCATAAAGTCATGTGAAACACATCAGGAAACTTTTCATAAAGTCTAAAACAGTTTCTGTCCCTATGCACAGCTAACACAGTTTATGACCTGTACAGCTGAGATGTATAGCCAAGGGGTGACTTGGGCCAAATGAATCCAATGCCAGGATAAGATTTTAGAATGAAGGTTGGGATTGCCTTTTTTAAAAGGCTTTGTAGGCCACTACACTGTTAACTGTACAATGTTAACTGTAGAACTTTACTATCTCTGTTGCAACTACTGAACTCTGTTGTGGTAGAGCAAAGCAGCCATAAGTAAATAAATGCGTGTGGTTTTGCTGCTGTGAAACTTTATTTACAAAAACAGAGTGTGCCAAATTTGGCCCATGGGCCTGGTTTGCTGACTACTATGTTAGAGAAATAGAAATATCTTAAGATTTCCATTTTTTCCCCAACACTATTACATCGCTAATTGAATAAAGGCTTCTGATTAACCACTGAAAAATATATATTGCCAGTTGTTAGCAGATAGTGATAAATGTTGTTTATATGTTCCATATGTTAAAGAGAACTACAGTTTATAATTTTGGAAGAAATAAGATTCTGAGATACTAATAAGTCCAAAATTGTTTTGTGACTAGCTCATACTGTCATCTCATATAGAGCTTACTTTTTCTAAATAAGCCCCACTCCCCACATTTTTCTGGGTAATTTCTCCTATGAGAAGACTATATCCTATAGTAACATGAAGAAAATTGCCATTAGATTTACTAACCACATTGTTATTTTTGTTTAAAGCTGATATCACAGATTGCTTGCTTCATGCATACATTCATTCATTAGTTCACTCAACCAGCAACTATGGAGCCTCTACTGGACTCTTCTCAGTTGCTAATGTCAAAAAGTTTCGATTCTAGTAGTCAGACCAACATATATACACAACAGCTGCACATAACACAAAATAGACTGTTGTCAACACAAAAAGAGAATCATATGAAGTATTAGGAGAGTCTAGAAGAAGAAGCAATTACTTGTGGCTGGGAGATGATTGGAGAAAGTATTTGAGTTCAGCCTGGGAAGGTGGCTAGGAATTAGATGGAGATGGTTTGGTAGTTGTCTCAGAGCTTATTACTGTCTGGTGGTTAGTTACATGTTGTCCTGATGACTTTCTGAGACCAATAGCAAAATATTACATTAACCAGCTTGCTTTTTCCATTCTCTTCCCATGGTCTGTTCAGTTCTGGCACTGCTCTGAAGGTATAGGATACAACTAGGGAGGGAGCACTTGGCTAATAGGGAAGTAGAACAGTTTCTGGGTACACTTGGGGCTAAGGGAAGCCTCAGGAACAGCTGAGTCACTTTTAAACAAATGAGAAGGTTCTTGATTAACACAATTAAAAAAGATTCTGAGGGATACACATAAAATATAATTGGGAGTAAGTAGGAAGACGATGGACACAGAATGTTAATTTTAAGTAGTGATCAAGACTCATACCCTGAATTAACATTGTTCATTCACGCTGACTACGTAGTTCCACTCATTGAAACAAAGCTTCTCTGTCTTCTATTAAGTGTTCAGTGCCTTTCTCAAATAATAAAGCCAGAATTTTCTTAGAAATCATTGGAACTCAGGAAGTAAGTTGGGAAGTACTATTATGGTTGGTAGTTACATTTCCCTATTTATATATGAGCAAGGATTTATATGCTTCTTTATGGAAAAGACTCAACTTGCCTGGAACTTCTCATAATTTATACCTGATATGGTCTGGATCTGTGCCCCTCCCCATCTCCAGTGTTGGAAGTGACTGGCTCATGGAGTGGATTTCCCCTTTGCTGTTCTTGTAGTGGTGAGTTCTCAAAAGAACTGTTCATTTAAAAATGTGTGGAACCTCTCCCACCACTCTTCCTCCTGCTCTGGTCATGCGAGGTGCTTGTTCCACCCCTGACCCACCCTCCGACCATGCCTTCTGCCATTACTGAAAGCTCTCTGAGGCCTCCTAGGAAGCCAAGCAGAAGCTGCTATGCTTCCTGTACAGCATGCAGAACCATGAGCCAATTCAACCTCTTTTCTTTAAAAATTACTTAGTTTCAGGTATTTCTTTAGGACAGTGTAAAAATGGACTAAAACAACAGCATTCTAGGATTCCAATATGACATGGTAGTTGGGGATCAACATATTTAAAATGTCCTGGGATAAAAAGTTTCCTGTCACTATATAAAAGTGAATAATCTTTAGAAGTTAGTATTAAAATCTTCTGTAGTTACTCATCTTTAAGATGAGCCATTTCCCTATAATCACACCTGATGACAGATGCTGATGGGTCTCCCAGAGAACAAAGAAGAGGTAGGAAAGGGAAATGGGAATGGCAAGAAGCATTACACTGTCAGCTGCCAGTCTCGGGTAGTATCTTAATAGCAGTGTGAAAGCGGACTGACACATTTTTTTTTTTAATCACTGAATTTGCTAGTGGTGTCACAGAGTTATTCTTTTTTTTTTTTTTTCGAGACAGTCTTGCTCTGTTGCCAGGCTAGAGTGCAGTGGCACAATCTTGGCTCACTGCAACCTCTGCCTCCTGGGTTCAAGTGATTTTCCTGCCTCAGCCTCCCGAGTAGCTAGGACTATAGGAGTGTACCACCAAGCCCAACTAATTTTTCTGTTTTTAGTAGAAAGGGGTTTTATTGAGACCAGGATGGTCTCGATCTATTGACCTTGTCATCCGCCCGCCTAGACCTCCCAAAGTGCTAGGATTACAGGCGTGAGCCACCATGCCCAGCCAGAGTTATTCTTTAGACATATAGCCACCTGGTGATTCTTCCATGAAATGATAGCCAGGATGCTGTGAAACTTGCTGAACTCACGGGATAAGGAAAAGCTGAATTTTTGCCTGCCTTCCACTTTTACAAACTATGGATGATGATTTCTGATAATATAAGTTATACTGAGATATACCCATCTTAGTTATGTTTTTTGAAACTAAGATTTTAAGAAAACAACTAAAACCTCAAACTAAAATTCCTTCAAAGACTTTTGATTGAGAAAAAAGACTTTCAGTAGTTTGATGATATATTTTATAGGCTGTGTCTGAATTTATACGTGTTTTTGTATATTTTGGGAGCAGAACTAAGCAGTCATTTGGGGAAGATGAATGTTCCCCCAGATTTAAATAATACATGTATATTACTCAAACACAAAAGAACAGCTTAGTCAAAAAACGTGAATGGAAAATTTAAATGCTCTCAGTGCAGCATTTATTTTCATTTCAATATATACTGGAGTAAAATGATTAACAACAACAACAACAACAAAAACCTTACCTGCTACTGAATTTGGCCGTGGCATGAGATACAAAGGAATCGACTGTACTGATTGAGATAACACTGTTTCCAAATTTCTCTCTGGGATCTTATTCAGACTGTAGGTGGAAGCAGTCATGTTTTCATCTACACGATACAAACAGGAGTCCATGCTGGATTTTTGAGACTGCCAAGGTTTTATGTTTCCTCCAGATCCTAATTCTTTACTGCTTTCTCCAGCATATTTTGTACGTTCCACGTTTTCAGAATAGCTTGTTAATGTAGCTGGAAAAAAAAGAGTAAAATGAATTTAATAAAACCACATACATACAGTTATTAATCTTTGACAAAGTTGATAAAAACATACTTTGGGAAAAGGACACAATTTTCAAAAAATGGTTCTGGAAAAACTGGATTGCCATATGCAGGGGAATGAAACTGGACCCTGTCTCTTACATATACAAAAATCAACTCAAGATACACTAAAGACTTAATCCTAAGACTGTAAACTAAAAATACTAGAAGAAAACCTACAGAAAACTTTTTTGGACATTAGTCTAGGTCTGAAGGGATACAGGGTGTGGGAAAGGTAGATGATGAGAAATTACTTAATGGGTTCAATGTACATTATTTGGGTGATAAATATCCTAAAAAACTCGGACTTTACCACCACACAATTTATGAATTGCCTTGTACTTCATTAATTGCCTTGTACTTAATTAATTTATAACATTTAAAGAGTGAATTTAAAAGAAAATCTCAAGTAGAGATTAATTTGTTTATGATTATGTAAATTCATGACTAGATAATAAGAATATTTAGTAACATTATTTTTAAAAGTTACTGATGATCATTTCACTTGTCATGAAGTTTAAATAACTGAAACCAAAATACAGCCATCTCTCACATATTTCAACAATGAAAATAAACCAAAAAATTAATGTATCAGTGCTAGAGGACCTAGAGCTGGAACCTATTTGTGGTAATATTTTCAAAATTTCATCAAAAGGGAATTTATATAATCTTCAAGGATTGCTGGAGAGAGCCTCAGAGGTCCCTAAAAGATCTCTATATTCTTTTTATTCCGTCCTTTTCCTCATTTAAATTTACTTCCTGGCTCCTAATATGTAACAAAGAATTAGAATAAAATCAGCAGTCCCTAAGTAGAAACTAATATAAAAGACATGACCTGCCCAAATAAGTAAATAGTAACAGGCCCTTCTTGTACAGATCTTCTCTGTAGCTCTAACCTATGGATTTAAGTACCTTAAGAAAATAAACTGAAGTCTTCTTGAATTTCACATAGTCTTACCACTAAGTATATACAAATAGAAAAATTTTAATTAACTCTAGAAATGAAAGGATTAAAAACATTAACATCTAGATTATAAATTTTTCCAGCAATAATTATAAAACAAGAATAAAAGATATCATCCCAGAAGAGTTTTTATGTGTTAGTTTATTTCCTCTTCTTATATTCTGAATGCACCTATTGCCAAAAGAAGAGACCTAAGCTCATGAGGTAATTTCCACAATCCTTTTTAGTGAGATTCTCTCTGCAAATTTAAATGAAGTTCTAGATTTTGTAGTAATAAGGGAAGAAGATGAATTACAAAGGATGACCTAAATTTCTAAGAAAGAAAATCTGACTTTGTCGTCACAAAAGGTAAAAGGCTAAGGAAGAAGAAATCTAAGTAAACTAGAAAAAGGTAGAGAAGTAGGAAGAGGGAAAATTTTATAAACTTAAGAATTAAAAGAGAGACGAGGGTATGTGCTTTTGGGCCCCACCAGAGAAAAGAAATCAGAAATATCACAGAACTCTTTAAAAATCATATAAGATTTTAGAAGACAAGTTCCCATATTTATTATACTCTATTTCCCTTTTAGTTGTAAAATCTTAAAAAATGGACAACCTATGATCATTCTGGAGAGACAGCTAACAAAAAGAAAGCAGAGAAAATTATATTTCTACATTTTGGCTGGTCTTTGGGTACAAAAAACCAAGGACAGTATGTGGTAGCAAATCTGAAAAACAAAGGAAAACAGTTTCTGAAACTCAGAACTTTCCAAAGGATGAACATGGAGAACAAAGTAAGAATTGAAAAGTAACTCCAGGAGCCTAACAACCCAAAAGCCAAAGTGATTTTTTAAATAACTGGTAAAGAAATATCACCCCAGAAAAAGCTTATAAATATATTAAGCAGGATGTTCTTTCTTCTCTATTAGATCATAAGCTTTAATACTTGAAATCATAATAAATTCATATTTATCACTTTATAACCTTTAATTGTACAAACATACAGTATTTCATCTGATTATCAATAGAACACTCTAAGCAGGACTGGTATTACTATCTTCATTACACAGATGAGGAAACTGACGCTTAGAGACATTAGCCATCTTGCCCACTTATATAGCTAACAAGTGGTCTCACAGGCAATTAATTATTTGCAGTCTTAATCATTTACTACTTAATATTGTTACTTAACTCTTTTGTAGATGTACCTTGCCTCCTTTACTACACTGTACATTTCTGGAGAGTAGAAACGATATTTTAAGGGTTTTCTTCATATTTAAATTAAAACAAACTTTTAATACCTACCTCTATAATACCCACATGATAAAAGGAGAAATTTAAAAAAAGGAAAACACAGAGGCTAAAGCCCTGCTGTTATGTACAAAAGTCATAAAAAAATAGCATGCAGTGAATATTCAGGAAGCCCTCAGCTCAGGAGGACACTGTAGACATTAACAGATAAATCTTAGAACAAAAATAAATGGCCTCATTCTTCAGGGCATTTTCTTAGCACTTACATTAAAAATATTTCTACCTATGATATCAGTGTATATGTTACCTGGGAAATTATTTAAGCAAAGAAACTGCTTACTTTTGGGGAAAAATGTAATGAGAAGACATAGCATTTAAAGATATATAAGCTAAGCTCTGAAGAATGGATTTCGTACTGGTGAAATGTTTATGCCTGCTAGGAATATGGTACTGCACTCTTTTAATGTGGAAAAGGCTTTATATTTGTGGTAGGAGAATAGGTAGAAGAGATCAATGAAGCTTTCTATAATATTTTAGATACTGCCAAACAAATAGGTATTGAACTATTAGCTCTTGAGAAGACTACATCTTCAATAATGGTCAAGGACTTCAATAAAAGTCGTTGCAATACTTAAAACTCCCAGTCATTCCAGATAACAACTTCACATTCACCTAAATTTGGTCATTTATCTTTATTTAATTAACTTTATTTTTCTTTACCCATTGGAAAGAGACAAAGGTTTGCTTTATGAGAAAGGAGATAAAAATCTAACCCAGACTTGAGGGTTAGAGAATACTCTCATTGACTAAGTTGAGTTGGTCAGGTGAAGATGAAAAAATAATGCTTTATGTAAAGACAAAAACATTTGCAAGGGCACAGCAAAGTTCTTAAGAATTAAGTAAATTCAATAGACTAAAACTTTGGAGGTGGGTTGGGGCCAGGGGTGTGCTGATACAAGTTTAACAACTTGGCTCTCTAAAAAATAACAACAGGCCGAGGAGCCAAGATGGCTGATTAGAAACATCTGCAGTTGTAGGCTCCCACCGAGATAAATGAAGTGGGTAAGAACTCCCAACAGAGGTCGCCAGACACCTTATACAGGAGTGTTCCTGTTGGTGCCACTTTGGGATGGAGCTCCCAGAGGAAGAAGCAGGCAGCCATCTTTGCTGTTCTGCAGCATCCACTGGTGACACTTCTAGCTGCAGGAGGGACCAAGGTGAATAGGTCTGAATGGACCCCCAGCAAACTGCAGCAGCCCTATGGAAGAGGACTGTTAAAAGAAAAACAAATAACAGAAAGCAACAACAATAAAAGCATCAACAAAAAAAGTTCCAACAAAAACCCCATCCGAAGGTCAGGAGCCTCAAAGATCGAAGCTAGATATACTCATGAAAATGAGAAAGAATCAATGAAAAAATGCTGAAAACTCAAAAAGCCAGACTGCTCTTCTCCTCCAAATGACTGCAACATTTCTCCAGAAAGGGCACAGAACTGGGTGGAGGCTGAGATGGATGAACTGACAGAAGTAGGCTTCAGAAGGCGGGTAATAATGAACTTAACAGAGCTAAAGGAACATGTTCTAACCCAATGCAAAAAAACTGAGAACCACGATAAAACATTACAGGAGCTGTTAACCAGAATAATCAGTTGACACAGGACCATAGGTGACCTGATGGAGCTGAAAAGCAAACACAAGAATTTCACAATATAACCACAAGTATCAATAGCCAAATAGACCAAGTGGAGGAAGGAATTTCAGAGCTTGAAGACTAACTTGCTGAAATAAGACAGACAGACAAGATTAGAAAGAAAGAAAAAAAAAATGAATGAAAAGGAATGAACAAAATCTCCAGGAACTATAGGATTATGTAAAAAGACCAAACCTATGACTGACGGCGGTACCTGAAAGAGACGGGGAAAATGGAATCAAGTTGGAAAACATACTTCAGGATATCATCCAGGAGAACTTTCCCAACCTGACAAGCCAAGCCAACATTCAAATTCAGTAAATACAGAGAACCTCAGTAAGATACTCCATGAGAAGTTCAACCTCAAGACACATAATCATCAGATTCCCCATGATCAAAATGAAGGAAAATACTTTAAGGACAGTCAGAAAGAAAGGCCAGGTCACCTATAAAGGGAAACCCATCAGACTAACAGCAGACTTCTCAGCAGAAAATCTACGAACCAGAAGAGATTCGGGACCAATATTCAACACTTTTAAAGAAAAGAATTTCCAACCCAGAAGTTCGTATCTGGCCAAACTAAAATTCATAAGTAAAAGAGAAATAAAACCCTTTTCAGGCAGGGTATGGTGCCTGTAATCCCAACATTTTGGGAGTCTGAGGCGGGTAGATTACCTGAGGTTAGGAGTTCCAGACCAGCCTGGCCAGTATGATGAAACCTTGTCTCTACTAAAAACAAAAATTAACCGGGTGTGGTGGCGGGTGCCTGTAATCCCAGATACTTGAGAGGCTGAGTCAGGAGAATTGCTTGAAATTGGGAGACGAAGGTTGCAGTGAGCCAAGATTGTGGCACTGCACTCCAGCCTGGGAAACATAGCAAGACTCCGTCTCAAAAAAAAAAAATTAAAAAATCCTTTTCAAAACAGCAAATGCTGCAGGAATTTGTCACCACCACGTCTGCCTTGCAAGAGTTCCTGAAAGACGCACTAAATATGGGAAGGAAAAAATGTTACCAGCCACTATAAAAACACACTTAAGTACAAAGACTAATAACACTATGAAGCAACTACATCAACAAGTCTGCAAAATAACCAACTAACATCATCATGACAGGATCAAATTGACACACAGCAATATTAACCTTAGTAAATAGACTAAATGGCCCAATGAAAAGACACAGAGTGGCAAGCTGAATAAAGAGTCAAGATCCATTAGTATACTGTATTTAAGAGACCCATCGCACATGCAAAGACACACATCGGTTCAAAATAAAGGGAAGGAGGAAAACTTACCAAGCAAATGGAAAGCAGAAAAAAGCAGGGATTACAATCCTAGTCTCTAACAAAGTGGACTTGAAACCAACAAAGATCAAAAAAGACAAAGATGGGCACTACATAATGGTAAAGAGGTCAATTCAACAATAAGAGCTAACTTTCCTAAATATATATGTGCCCAATACAGGAGCACCCAGATTCACAACACAAGTTCTTAGAGACCTACAAAGAGACTTAGATTCCTATGCAATAATAGTGGAAGACTTTAACACCCAATGTCAATACTAGACAGATTATCAAGACAAAAAATTAACAAAGATATTCAGGACTTGAACTCAGGTCTGGATCAAGTGGACCTGATAGATTATCTACAGAACTTTCCACCCAAAAGCAACAGAATATACAGTCTTCTTGGCACCACATGGCACTTACTGAAAAATCAATTACATAATTGGAAGTCAAACACTCCTCAGGAAATGCAAAAGAGCTGAAACAATAACAGTCTCTCAGATCACTGCACAATCAAATTAGAATTCAAGATTAAGAAACTCACCCTAAACCACACAACTACATGGAAATTGAACAACCTGCTCCTGAATGATTCCTGGGTAAATAAAGAAAATAAGGCAGAAATCAAGCAGTTATTTGAAACCAATGACAACAGATGCAACGTACCAGAATCTCTGAGACAAAGCTGAAGCAGTGTTAAGAGAGAAATTTATAGCACTAAATGGCCATATCAAAAAGATAGAAAGATCTCACATTGATACTCTAACATCACAACTGAAAGAACTAGAGATCCAAGAGCAAACAAACCCCAAAGGTAGTAGAAGACAAGAAATAACCAAGATTACAGTGGAATTGAGGGAGACAGAGACAAAAAAATCCCTTCCAAAAAAAAAAAAAAATCAATGAATCCAGGAGCTGTTTTTTTTTTGAAAAAATTAACAGAATGGATAGACTGCTAGGTAGGCTAATAAAGAAGAGAGAACAAATAGACAAAATAAAAAATGATAACAAGGTTATCACCACTGACCCCACAGAAATACAAACAACCAGGCCAGGTGTGATGGCTCACACCTGTAATCCCAGCACTTTGGGAGGTTGAGGCAGGAGAACCACTTGAGGTCAGGAGTTTGAGACCAGCCTGGCTAACTTGGCAAAATCCTGTCTCTGCTAAAAATACAACAAAATTAGCTGGGTATGGTGTCACATACTTGTAATCCCAACTACTCAGGAGTCTGAGGCGCAAAAATCGCTTGAGGCTGAGACACAAAAATCACTTGAACCTAGAAGGCAGAGGTTGTAGTGAGCTGAGATCACACCACTGTATTCCAGCCTGGGCAACAGAGTGAGCCTCTTTCTCCAAAAAAAAAAAGAAAAGAAAATACAAACAATAATTAGAGAATGCTATAACTACCTCTATGCAAATAAACTAGAAAATCTATAAGAAATGGATAAATTCCTGGACACATACACCCTCCCAAGACTGAATCAGGAAGCTGAATCCTTGAATAGACCGATAACAAGTTCTGAAATTGATGCAGTAATAAATAGCCTATTAATCAAACAAAGCCCGGGACTAGATGGATTTACAGCTGAATTCTATCAGAGGTATAAAGAGGTGCTGGTATTATTTCTTCTGAAACTATTCCAAGTAAATGGAAAGGAGGGACCCCTCCCTAACTCATTTATGAGGCCAGCATCTTCCTGATACCATAACCTGACAGAGATACATTAAAAAAGAAAAACTTCAGGCCAATATTCCTGATGAATATTGACGTGAAAATCCTCAGAAAATACTGGCAAACCAATCCAGCAGCGCATAAAAAACTTAGCCATGCTCAAGTTGGCTTCATCCCTGGGGCGCAAGGGTGGTTCAACATATGCAAATCAATAAATGTAATTCATCACACAAAGAGAGCTAACGATAAAAACCACATGATCATCTCAATAGATGCAGAAAAAGCCTTTGATAAAATTCAACATCTCTTCATGTTGAAAACTCTCGATAAACTAGCTCTTGATGGAACTTATCTCAAAATAGTAAGAACCATTTATGTAAACCCAGAGCCAATATCATAATGAACGGGCGAGAGCTGGAAGCATTCTCCTTGAAAACTGGCACAAGACAAGGATGCCCTCTCTCACTGGTCCTATCCAACAGAGTATTGAAAGCTCTGGCTAGGGCAATCAGGCAAGAGAAATAAATAAAGCATGTCAATAGCAAGAGAGGAAGTCAAACTATCTCTGCAGATGACATGATCCTATATCTAGAAAATCCCATCATCTCAGCCCCAAAGCTGCTGCTTTTTTTTTTTTTTTTTTTTTTTTTTAAGATGGGGTTTCACCATGATGGCCAGGCTGGTCTTGAACTCCTGACCTCAGGTGATCCACCCACCTCGGCCTCCCAAAGTGCTAGGATTACAGGTGTGAGCCACCGCGCCCAGCCCCCAAAGCTTCTTAAGCTGATAAACAACTTCGGCAAAGTCTCAGGATATAAAATCAACCTGCAAAAATCACAAGCAGTCCTATACACTAACAATAGATAAGCAGAGAGCCAAATCATGAATGAACTCCCATTCACAATTGCTACAAAGAGAATGAAATACCTAGGAATACAACTAACAAGGGAAGTGAAGGACCTCTTCAAGGAGAACTACAAACCGCTGCTCAAGGAAATCAGAGAAGACACAAACAAATGGAAAAACATTCCACACTCATAGATAGGAAGAATCAATGTTGTGAAAATGGCCACAGTGCCCAAAGTAATTTATAGATTCAATCCCATTCCCATTAAACTATCATTGACATTCTTCAAAGAATTAGAAAAAACTACTTTAAAATTCATATGGAACCAAAAAAAGAGCCTGTATAGCCAAAGCAATCCTAAGCAAAAGGAACAAAGCTGGAGGCAGTCATGCTACCCTACTTCAAACTATACTACAAGGCCACAGTAACCAAAACAGCATGGTACTCGTACAAAAACAGACACATAGACCATGGAACAGAACAGAGATCTCACAAATGAAGACAATACACATCTACAACCATCTGATCTTTGACAAACTTGACAAAAACAAGCAATGGGGAAAGGATTCCCTATTTAACAAATGGTGCCGGGGCTGGGCATGGTGGCTCATACCTGTAATCCCAGTACTTTGGGAGGCTGAGGTGGGAGGATCACTTGGGGTCAGAAGTTTGAGACCAGCCTGGCCAACATGGTGAAACCTCGTCTCTACTAAAAACACAAAAATTAGCTGGACGTGTTGGTGCATGCCTGTAATCCCAGCTACCTGAAAGACTGAGGCAAGAGAATCGCTTAAATCCAGGAGGTGGATGTTGCAGTGAGTCAAGATGCCGCACTGCACTCCAACCTGGGTGAAAGAATGAGACTTCGTCACAAAATAAATAAATGAAAAATAAATAATTTTTTTTTTTTGCAATGGAGTCATTATGTCACCCAGGGTGGACTGCAATGGCCCGATCTCAGCTCACTGCAACCTCTGCCTCCCGAGTTCAAGCCATTCTCTTGCCTCAGCCTCCCAAATAGCTAGGGTTATAGGTACGTGCCACCACGCCTGGTTAACTTTTGTATTTTTAGCAGAGAAGGGGTTTCACCATGTTGGCCCGGCTGGTCTCAAATGCCTGACCTCAGGTGGTCCATCCACCTCGACCTCCCACAGTACCAGGATTACAGGTGTGAGCCACTGCATTCAGCCTATTTTTGGACTCTTTATGTGGTTCCATTGTCCACCTTTACAGCAATAACACACTGTTTTGAATTCTGTAGTTTTATAGCAAACCTTCAAATCAGGTAGTATAAATCCTCCAACTTTGTTCTTTTTCAAAATGTGTTTTGGCTATTCTAACTGATAACATCTGGTTGTTAATTTCTTTTTTTAAAAGTTTTAATTTCTTCTAATAAAAAATGATACATGTGCAGAACATGCGGATTTGTTACATAGGTATACATGTGCCAGGTTGTTAATTTCTACTAAAAAGCATAGTGGGCCAGGTATAATGGCTCATGCCTGTAATCCCAGCAGTTTGGGAGGCTAAGGTGGGTAAATCACCTGAGGTCAGGAGTTCAAGACTAGCCTGACCAATATGGTGAAACTCCGTCTCTACTAAAAATACAAAAAATTAGCTGGGCATGATGGTGTGCGTGTGTAGTCCCAGCTACTCGGGAGGCTGAGACAGGAGAATTGCTTGAATCTGAAAGGTGGTGGTCACAGTGAGCCAAATCACGCCACTGCACTCCAGCGAGACTGTGTCTCAAAAAAAAAAAAAAAAAGCATGATAAGATTTTGTTTGGTATTGCACTGAATGTACAGATGAGGAATAGAAAAAACTTTTTCTTAGGGGGCTAGACAGTAAATGTTTTGGGCTTTGTGGGGCAGGAGGCAACATCCAGATTGTTATGTATCTGGATGTTACATATGTTACATATCGGGATGTTATAATAATTTATGTTACATATATTATTTATATGATAATTTAAAATGTAACAATTTAAAAACACAGAAACGATTCTTAGCTTTCAGGAGATAAATAGGTGGGTGGTCAGATTTGGCTTGCCTACCATGGTTTACCAACCCCTGGAAAAGACCAATTTAGAAAGAATTGACATATTAACAGTATAGAGTACTGTAATCTTTGAACATGGTTTATTTTCCCACATATCTTTGTTAAATTTTCTCAGCATGTTTTGCACTTTTCATTGTGCAGATCATGTATTTTTAATTTATCCCTAATTATTTCACAATTTAGTGCTTTGTAAATGACACTTTTATTTCAATTTCCATTTTTTTTGTTGCTACAAATAGAATTTTTTTTGCATATTGATCCTATACCCTGAGACTTTGCTAAACTTACTATTATTTTTTCTTTCTTTTTTTTTTGAGTCGGAGTCTCACTCTTGTTGCCCAGCCTGGAATGAAGTGGCGATCTTGGCTCACTGCAACCTCAGTCTCCTGAATTCAAGCAATTCTCCTGCCTCAACCTCCCAAGTAGCTGGGATTACAGGCGCCCGCCACCAAGCCCAGCTAATTTTTACATTTTTAGTAGAGACGGGATTTCACCATGTTGGCCAGGCTTGTCTTGAACTCCTGACCTCAGGCGATCTGCCCATCTCAGCCTCCCAAAGTGATAATGACAGTTCTACTTTTTCCTTTCTAATCTAGATGCCTTTCATTTACTTGTTTTATTCATCTTATTTCACAGATTGAGCCTACCAACATAATATTGAATAAAAATGGTGGTCGTAGAAATCTCTGTCATGTTCATGATCTTCATGGAAAGCATCCAGGTTTTTACCATTAAGTATGAATTATATGCAGGTTTTTCATAGTTGCCCTTCACCAAATTTTAAAACATTTTCCTCTATTCTTACTTTACTGGGTTTTTGTCGAATGTAGGTTTTTGTTTTTTTTTTTTCCCCTTCAGAGATGGGGTCTTGCTCTGTTACCTAGGCTGGAGTGCAGTGGGATGATCACAGCTCACTGCAGCCTTTAACTCCTGGGATCAAGCCTTCTGAGTAGCTAAGACTACAAGTGTGTACCACCACAGCTGACTAATCTATAAAAAATTTTGTACAGACAGGATCTCAGTATGTTGCCTAGGCAACTTTCAAACTCCTGGCCTCAAGTGATCCTCCCACCTCGATCTCCCAAAGTGCTGGTATTATGGCCTGACCCACCGAGCCTGACCAATGCTTTGTTTTTTCTTTTTTTGTATCTATTACATGACCATATAGTTTTTCTTTTTTTAGTCTGTTATGATTAACTACATTAACTGATTTGTGAATGTAGAACCATCCCTGTATTCCTGGTATAAAACCCACTTAGTCATAAGCCATTATGCTTTTTATATATTATTAGATTCAATTTGTTAGAATTTTGTTAAGAAGTCTATCTGTGTTCATGAGAGATAATCAGTCTGTACTCTTCTTTTCATGTCACGTCTTTGTCTGGTTTGTTCTTAGGGTAATAATATCAGCCTCCTAGTTTTCCCTCTTTAACTTCTTGGAAGAGTTTGTGTAGAAATGGTATTATTCCTTCTTAAATATTTGGTTGAATTTACCCATCAAAGATTCTGGACCAAAAGTTTTCCTTATGGGAAAGTTTTACACAACAAATTCAATTTATGTTTAATAATACAGCTATTCAGGTTCTTTCTTATCAAGCTCCAGTAGTTTATTTCAAGGAACTTATCCATTTAATCTAAACTGTCAAATTTACTGACATTAAAAGTGTTCATTTAAGTTTCTTCCCAATGTAGAAAAAAAGAAGAATAAATTTAAAAAATTGTTTGTGACATTCCTTTAGTATTCTTTTAATGTCTGTGGGGTCTGTAATAATGTCCCTACCTCATCCTTAATAGTGGTAATTTGTATCTTCTTTTTTTGTCTTACTCAGTACAGGTAGAGGTTTATTGATTTTATGATTTTCTAAAAGAACCAGTTTTTAGTTCGTTGTGTTTCTATTTAACTGATCTCTGCTATGTATGATTTCCTACCTTCTGCTTACATTGGGTTGAATTTCTAATTTTTCTAGTTTAAGTGGAAATTCAGTTCATTGATTTAAAAACTTATTTTCTAGAAAAAGCACTTAATGCCATAAATTTTCTCGTAAGGTCTTCTTTAGGTATATTCCACAAATTTTGATGTTTTGTTTTCACTATCATTTAATTTAAAATACTGTTAAATTTCCACCTTCTTTTGACTGCAGCATTATTTAATTTCCAAAGATTTGTGAAATTCCTGATATTTTTCTATTACTGATTTCTAGTTTAATCACACTATGGTCAGAGAACACTGTTTAGTTGAGTCCACTTAAGTTTGAGACTTGTTTTACAGACCAAAATATCTATCTTGGTGAACCTTCTAAAAAAGAATCTATACTATGCTGTTGCTGGGTGGACTACTGAACTACTTCTACTCACAAACACTTCTGATACTATATGTGTGAGTTTTTGTTGCCACCCAACAATCAATTTGCCAATTCTCCGGACATCAACTGGTGCTCTACAATTCATATGAATTCTAACGCTAACTACCCAGAGTTAGCACAGACTCCACAGGTTAAGGGCTTAGTTCCACAAGCTGTCGTCACTTTGCATACCAGCTGCAAGTCCCAGGCTGTCATCGGTATTTCGGACCAACTGGCTATAGAGTGGGGATTCCCACAATCTCCTCCTTGAGTTCAATAATTTGCTGGAATGGTTCACAGGACTCAGGAGTACACTTTACTTATCATTACTGTTTTATTATAAAGGCTACAACTCAGGAATAACCAAATGGAAGAGAGGCAGAGAGCAGGTATGAAAGTGTGTGGAGCTGGCAGGGCATGGTGGTTCACTCTTGTAATCCCAGTACTTTGGGAGGCTGAGGCTGGTGGATCACTTGAAGTCAGGAGTTTGAGACCAGCCTGGCTAACAAGGTGAAACCCCGTCTCTACTAAATATACAAAAATTAGCTGGGTGTGGTAGCATGCCTGTGATCCCAGCTACTCCAGAGGCTGAGGCATGAGAGCCACTTGAACCCAGGAGGTGGAGGCTGCCGTGAGCCAAAAGCGCACCATTGCACTCCTGGGCAGCAGAGTGAGACCCTGCCAATAAATAAAATAAAGTAAAATAAATAAATAAATAAAATAAGTGTGGAACCTCCATTCCTTTTCCTGGGATGCCTTTTCCAGCATCTTGGTGTGTTCATTAATCCAGAGGCTCTCTGAACCCCATCATTTAGGGTGTCTTGAAAATGGAGGTTTCACTACTGAGGCATGATTAAATAATTGGTCACTGTTGATTAACTCATCTCTAGCCTCTCTCCCCTCCCTGGAAGTCTGAAAGTGGGCTAAAAGTGCAACACTGTAGCCATCCCTTGGTCCTTCTGGTGACCACTCCCTATCCTGAAGCTACCTAGGGCCTGCCAAGATGCTCCTATGACTGTGGAAATTCAAAGGTATTTAGAAACCCTGTGTCAGGAACCAGGGACAAAGACCAAATAGACTTATTTTTTATTGTCACATTGTTCTATAAATGACAATGAGATCAAGTTGGTTGACAGAATTGTTGAGATCCTCTATACATTAATTGGTTTTCTACTTGTTCTATCAGCTACTGAGAGATGAATGCTGAAATCTCTATGATTATCGGTTTCTCGCATTTTGAAGCTCTGTTACTTGCATAAACATTTAGGTTTATTTCCTCTTGATGAACTGATCCATTTATCATTATAAAATGACTTTCAATTATAGATCATTCCTGTTCTTAAATCTATTTTGATATTTTTTCTGAAGTGGGTAGAGGGAAATAGTGAGCATGCATTATAGGTTCCAGGACTACATGGAGCAGCAAGAATTTAAATCTTGGTTTACTAACCCTTTCTAATGCTTTTTGGGCGGTCACAACTGTCCACCACCTTGAAGATTAGATTTAGAACCTCCCCTCTCAGGAAACAATTGAGAGCATCATATTCCCAGGGTGAGACCAGATACTCAGAGGATACTATTGGATCAATGTGGTACAAGGGTTGTACTGTACTGGGTTTGGCACCTGCTATGCTGAATGTTTGTGTCCCCCAGCAAATTCATATGTTGAAACTTATAATCTCCAATATGATAGTATTAAAGGTTGTGGCCTTTGGGGGTTGATTAGGTCCTCACAAATAGGATTAGTACCTGTATAAAACAGGCCTGAGGGGGCATGTCTTCCCCTTCAGCCATGTGAGGACACATAGAAGGCTTCACCTACAAGGATAAGCCCTCAACATAATCAAATCTGCTGGTGCCTTGATCTTGGACTTCCCAGCCTCCAGAACTGTGAGCAAAAAATGTCAATTGCTTGTAAATTACCCAATCTAAAATAATTTGTTATAGCCACTTGAACAGACTAAAGCAGATCCTAGATATAGTCACCTGCCAGTTGTCTGGCCGAAGTGGCCCTCACAACAGTTTGAGCAATTCTCATTGGTTGGAGTTAGGTCTGTGTTACTAATGCCCCTGGTTGCAGACTGAGGGGTTGGCTACAAGGGCTGCTCTGATTCATTTGTGTTGATCCTGGGCACAAGTCAGTCAGCCAAGGCCTTATCTCATGTGCATGCTGTCTAGTCTCTCTCTGCTGTCCCTGGACTTCCCTATTGTCACTGAGACATAAGATACAGTAGGGCTACTGGGTTTGTGCAATACGAAGAATAAGGGAGATAATACCCACCAGGCTGTGACCAATATGGGAAGAGAGCTAGCAGAAAAATCCTCTTTGGAGTCTCTCCTCCACAGTTCAGACACATGTGGTCTCTTACCTCTGCCAGCTCTGCAGTACCTTCCCTTACATTTGTTCTCTTTTCCTTTCCTGTCTCACTCCCCCTTTCCTTCACTCTTGCTTTCCTGGCTAGTATTCTGTTAAAAAGGTCTTAACACATAAACTTTGTCTCATGCTGTTTTCTAAGAAATATATACTAAGGTAGTCCTGGTGCTGAAAATGTTGGGAACCAGGGGCTAGATATTCTTAAAGCTAATTTAAATGTTCAAGTCATTATTACGTTATTATATTATTTCAGCACGTTGCCAAAACTATTCATTTTAATGAAAAATTCATTTCATATATTCAGTCCTTCAGTAATAAATAGCCCAATGGTTCCTAAACTTTTTGTCTCCAAATATAATATTGCTCCTTCCCCAATGAGATTTTTATAAATTTCAGAGCAGGTTTTATAATTATTTCTAAATGTATTCATTGATAGTATAAAGGTGTCTACATTTACATTATGTGTCTGTATTGTTTAAACAAATGCACAGTTATTCTAATTTCTGGAAGTTGTCTTATTAAAATATACTTAAGCATTTTTCATTAAAATCTGACAGAAATATAATTTCATTTGGTCAGCTGGCTTTGGAATTCTTTGTTGGAAGCTTGGAGTTCATATGGCTACAAGGGTCAGTACACTGAAAGCCAGAGAATGCAAACTCCTGCTTCTCAGAGAACTTGACTAAATGTAAAGTGTCTGTTGTTTAATGCCTTCCCTTTTGTGGTGTTTTCTTTGTGTGTCCTAGCAGAAGCTGCTATCTTTAGGTACCGTGTCAGAGTTGGCTAAGATGTACTTGTCTCTGTGTATTCTTACCCTGGTATATATCCCAGAAACACAGCCTAGCCCTTTTCTCTGATAAAACATGAGCACATACAGTAGGCTCCAAACACTGAAACATTACATTTGTAAAGGTCTGAGAGGGTAGTAATGGGTTTCACTATTTTCAATATTTTAAGGACTTTGTAAATAATCATGTTTATTGGTGACAAGTTAGCTACAACATGAAGCCTCTGTAAATTTAGCTAGAATTATATCAAGGGTGACAATATTAATTATTTTGAACAGAAGTTTTAGCACATATATGTTTCATAAATTAAAAATGAGCAACTATTGAATAATGAATAAAGTAAGGCTGATACATTTTTGAAAACATGAGATCTATCAATAAAAATGATAAAAGTAGTCCTGATAGGTGGTAAAAAGTTTTGAGAATCTTTGAGTTAATTTGTGGCACAAAGACACAATTATTCATTGGCCTATGTATCTTATTTAAGTGCTACATTTTATAGTAAGAAAGGCTTTACAGTCATTATTTTTAAAAGTAAAGGGGTCAGCCATGATGGCTGATGCCTGAAATCCCCGCACTTTGAGAGGCTGAAGTGGGAGTATGACTTGAGGCCAGGAGTTCACGACCAGTCTGGGCAATGTAGCAAGACCCTGTCTCTGTAAAATAATAGGATAAGGCCAGGTGCGGTGGCTCACATCTGTAATCCCAGCACTTTGGGAGGCCGTGGCGGGTGTATCACAAGGTCAGGAGTTCGAGACCAGCCTGGCCAAGATGGTGGACCCCGTCTCTACTAAAACTACAATTATTAGCCAGGTGCAGTAACAGGTGCCTGCAATCCCAGCTACTCGGGAGGCTGAGGCGGGAGAATTGCTTGAACCCAGGAGACAGAGGTTGCAGTGAGCAAGACTGCGACACTGCACTCTAGTCTGGGTGACAGAGCAAGACTCTGTCTCAAAATAATAATAATAATAATAAGATAAATAAATAGAGTAAAAACAAAGAGCAGGAGGACATTCCATTTCCCTAATGTAAGCACTGATGTCATTTCGCACTTTTGTTGTATCATTTGCACAATCCAAACATATCTGTCATTACATGGCTCATTTGCATTTCAAAAATGAAGCCACAGTCCTCCTGGCCCTTTTTCACCAGATAGCAATGTATCTAAAACAGTATATTCTCAATAAACTTAAAACGAAATGCTTTTAACAGCACCTGTCACCTTTTGAATGCTTTGCTGCTTATAAATTTCTTCTGCCAGATACCCTAAACTCTCTCTCTCTCAAGTTCAAAGTTCCACAAATCTCTAGGGCAGGAGCAAAATGTCACCAGTCTCTTCACTAAAACATAACAAGAGTTCATTTAGTATTAACTGAATTGGTCTGTTTTCATGCTGCTGATAAACACATACGAGACTGGGAAGAAAAAGGTTTAATTGGACTTAACAGTTCCACATGGCTAGGAATTATGGTGGGAGGCAAAAGGCACTTCTTACACAGTGGCAGCAAGAGAAAATGAGGAAGATGTAAAAATGGACATACCTGATAAAACATCAAATCTCATGAGACTTATTCACTACCACAAGAACTGTATGGGGGAAACTGTCCCTGTGATTCAAATTATCTCCTACGGGGTTCCCCCCACAACACATGAGAATTATGGGAGTACAATTCAAGATGAAATTTGGGTGAGGAAACAGAGCCAAACCATATCATTCATATGCTGAAAGGACAAATAAGTTTTACTGGATGCTCAGTGGTCCAGAATCACTGGGGTATAGAAATTGTGAAAATAAATAACTCACTCAAAATACAAGAAAAGTTCTCTGGGTAACCACTCCCATTTAGAAGTTTTGTGTATTTTTGCTTCATTGATGCTTTTCACAGATTTGGGTGACTTTCAGCTAATTCCATTCACTAACCCTTAAAATAAAATTTTATTGTATGTGTCAAGACACAGTGAAGAACAAGAAAAGTTCTAAGCCCTTAATGCCAGAAGGAAGATAATTCTGTGGCAAAAGAGGCTGATACAGGTTGGCTGTGTCCCCACCCAAATCTCAACTTGAATTTATCTTCCAGAATTCCCACATATTGTGAGAGGGACCCAGTGGGAGGTAACTGAATCATGGGGGCTGGTCTTCCCCATGCTATTTTCATGATAGTGAGTAAGTCTATCATCTGGAGGACTTAGACATCCTGGCTTGACTATGTTACCAGAGGGGCATCAAAGTCCTCACTGGAAACTTTTAGGGAGCTCTCCTGAAACCACAATTCCTTGCACAAATTTTAGTGGCTCTGAAGACAGAGCACATAGCACTATGTGATTAAGAAAGGACCTTGAAGAGCTGCTCCTGGAGCGGTGCCTCAGGTCCTCTGTGCTTGTCTGCACTCTAACCTGTTCTACTGAATCTGTACTGACAGCTCTTTTTAAGCGTTTTCTGTGGAGTGTTAAGTATCCTACCAAATACGTGATCTTGTGAAATCTTTACAGTTGTCTACTTATAAAATTATTATAAGGATTATATAATTATATTATATACTTAGACCAGAGTTTCTGATAAATAAATGGTTGTTTTTATATTAGCCAGGTCAAGTATGCAGGAAAAATGCTCTGTTTCATCTCCTTAATCATTTTTATAGGCAGTGTCCAGATTACTTTAACAAAGATGCCATGCAATGTAAACATAACCCTATGGCTACTAAAAATTTACTTCATGCTAAGTAGAGAGGTGAGAAGGATGATGGAGTTACAGCAAAGTAACTGGCAAACTAGTAGTGAAGATAAACGTGTGCATTTCTGAAAACAGGTGAGGACAGACAACTTGAAAAATGACCCAAATTATCTAAAGTTTAGTTTATGATTTAGAGGGGTAACTATTTATATGTGACAATTTGGATCAAACAAAGAACACATTAACATTCTGCTAGAATATATATTACTAAAGGAACAAAGGGTTTTGATCAGAGCTTCTGATTTTGCTTTTTAGCCACCAATGTGAACATCAGGAAAACATAATCACTGAACAATAGACATGGCCATAGATACTTAACCTCTGTAAGTGTTAAGAGATATAAGGCTATAGGCTGGGCAGGGTTGCTCATGCCTGTAATCCCACCACTTTGGGAGGCTGAGGTGGGCAGATCGTTTGAGGTCAGGAGTTCAAGATCAGCCTGGCCAACATAGTAAAACCCTGTCTCTACTAAAAATACAAAAAAATCATCCGGGTGTGGTGGCACACGCCTCTAATCCCACTACTCAGGTGGCTAAGGTGGGAGAATCTCTTAAACCAGGGAGGTGGAGGTAGCAGTGTGCCAAGATCACACCACTGCACTCCAGCCTGGGTAACAGGGCAGACACAGCAAGACTTTGTCACACATACACACAACCCAACAAAACTATATATATATATATGGCTATAGAATATAAAAGTTAATTTGTCAATGAAATCAGGACTTACAGAAAAAAAAATCCTGAGATTTAATTAAAAGAGAAATCCAAGAGTTATACCCCTCTGGAGAGAAATTTAAATAAATATAAACAAAAGGTAAAAACAAAATGGATTTATGCTTCATCAATTTGCTATATATCCATACCAAAAAGGACTACTATTAAAACTTAATATGAAAATGAACAGAATATAAAAGTTATGTATATCTCAAAAAGATTGCAATTACCAAGATTTTTGCTTGAAGCTATATGTCTCATAAAAGAGAATATGTAGTTAGAGGTATCTAACTTGACACAAATATAAGACCATTATACTAATAAAGTTATGCTAGTAAGATTAAAAAGGCACTAATATGCAATTACCTTGTAAATACATGAAAACTGTGCCAAGGATATTTCACTTCAGTATGGGAAAGGGTTGTTGAGTTTGTAAAGAGGGAAGCTATGATGGTGACAGAGAATGCTTTCTGTGGGAAAAGTTTGATCATATTTTGAGTGAATCCAGACCACACAGGATCAAAGGAGCCTCAGTTCTTTAAAACCTTTCAGAAGCCTAGAGGGGAACTTTTTCATATTGTGAAAACTTAAAATTCAAGGAGTCTGCATTTCCAGTATTTTGACTGTCATGAATAGGAGTCTACATATATGAATGGCTAAAATTCTGACCGAATTGCAAAATGTAACGTACCAAAACAAATCACACTGCACTGACTGATATATAAAGAAATTTTAAGCTGATAATTAAAAAAATGAATACATTTAATAACTTGTGTTTTTTGGCTGATGGAACAGGATTAAATATGAAACACATGATTAATCATCTCAGAACTTTCTGCTTGAAATCATATAAGCAACATGTAATTTCAAAAAGCAGATGTTCCTAAAATCAGAGGAGAAAATAAATAAAGCATATTTAACAGTTAACATAAATCTCAAGGCAATAATATCTTTGTTATTACTTATGCTATGCAGAATATTCTTCTTACTGAAATTACATTAAAAAAACTAAAGGAAAAAATTTCTCAAGATAAACTTTCATATGTAAATTTGATAACTATTTTACAGTCCAAGTAATCTTAAGACCAGATATTAGCCCTTCTTCTGTCTTACAATTTTGCAAGTAAATCTGTTTCGGTATTAATAAATATTAAATAATGGAATCTCATCATCTTTCTAAATAAATCGATTATCCACCAATGCACACATTTTTAAGAGGAACATAATTTTAGAAATTTATTTTTTTATAGAGGAACAGTGCCTGCTATTGAAGCTGGATCCCACTTTTAATTTTCAGAGCATATACACATTTCACATTTACTCTGAAAATTAACTAATATGTTACACTTACTCTTTGAAATGTAACTACTTGTAAACAGATTTTGTCTGATTTGTCATCACCATTCCTTCTGCTTGAATGAACATATTTCTATAGCTATTTTTATGTATGGCAATATAGATGATATGCAATTATAGATACTCTAATAATATCAAGAGAAGAACACAGGAAGAAGCTCAGCTAGGAATTATAAAAGTCATTTTGCCAAAATTAATCATAGAGAACTTAAGAGAACAAAATGAGTCAATGGAGAATTCTAATGTCATTCAAAATCCAATCAAGTTTCATCCTATACCCAACGGTCACTCTAAGCACTGCCAAAAAATGAATTAAAAAAATGCCAGGTGAACCCTTCATTCCCTCCTCCCCTTTCATTAAGCTTTCCTTCCTTTTATAAGCATTTATTGAGCATCTACTATGCTACCACCTGCCAGTCACTAAACTAAATGCTACACATAAAAAATGAATATGGCACAGTTTCTGCTAACAAGAAATTAACAGTCAATGGGGGCGAAAAGTAGTTTCAAAAAGTAAGCATAATATCACGTGTTAAATTTAATAATACAGATAGGCACAGGTATTACTGGGAACACGGAGTAATAATATGTACTGAAAAGGAGTTGGAGTGCAAGGTTGAAGAAAGGTGGTAGGAATAGTAGTGGTGGTGACAGAACACTTCTCAAACTAAATTTATGATAAAAGATTAGAAGAGATAATCAAATGTAAGTGGGAGAGAGGCTATCATAGGAAGAGTGATCAATATGAACAAAACCACAGAAATGAAAAAAAAAACTACTATTGCTAGAACAATAAATCCAACGCAAAAAGAAGTGGGAGAGAAGGCTGGCGAAATTGGCCTTCATCAGACGATGAATAATCTATTCATCTAGCCTATTAATCTAAAAAATGTAAATTTATTACCTGTAAGTCTCACAGGAAAATGGGAGCCAAAAAAGTGACATGGTCAGATTTTGTTTTCAAGAAGCTCACTTTATCTTTTAGGTAACTGGGAGTCAAATGAGTAATTGATTTTCAATTAATTTACTTTGGTTGCTGAATGAAAACAGAAAGAACAAGATGAAAAGTAGACAAAAAGATTTGTATTAATCTAAGTCTGAGATAATGAGGACCATCAAAGCAATGCTATGAAGGATGAAAATAAAATATAAGGATGAGAAATACAAGGAGAGGGAGGAGGCAAGGGCTGCTCTCAGGTATCTGTCTTGAGTTCCTGGGTAGGTAGTGATGCCATTATAAAGGATATTTTGGACAACTTTATGCCAAAAAATTTTTAAAAGACTAAAAACTACAAGGAAACTGATTCAAGAAGAAAAAGAAAACCTAAAATGTTCTATAGTATTAAATATAATACATCAAAATAGTAGTTAAAATTGAAATTTGCATTTATTGCATGAAGATAGTGCCCTGATGATTTTAAGAGCAAATATGACTAAATATTCAAGAAACAGATAATTACAATCTTCCACAAACTATTTCAGAGGATAGGAAAAAAGTTTACTCTTTATCACATTGTGTTTCTCATTCATTTAGTCAAAATGTTTAGTTATTTAATAATTATATCCCTATAAAGACTTCTCATATAAACCACAATTTAGATATTATGCTAAATCCTGAAAGGAAATAAAAAGTATAAGACATAAATCTCGATAGTAAGAAGCTTACATAAAGAAAATCAATATATAACTATAAGTAACTATATTTATTACTGGCAGTAGGTCTCATAAGTGTAGAGGAGGGAGGTTGATAGTGTAGAAACCCAGAGAAGGGAGGGATAATCAGAGTCTGCTTCATGAAGGAAGATTTGGTTTGTGTGATTATTCTTGAACATGTGTCCATGATAAAAAGAATGTAATAAACAGTGAAATTGTGGAACCAAAAATCAGAGCTTGAAATATGAAATGGGAGTGAAGGAATAGAGAGAGTCATCCCAGCAGGGAAAGTAGATGGTAACAACTGAGAAAGATGACAATAGAAAGACTGAGAGCGAACCATGGGTAGTATTTATATTTGGATGAGCTCAGCCTATTTTATAAGGCTAACATAATCCTTGATAACAAAACCTGACAATGCAGAACCAGAAAGGAGAATTTCAAGCAAATCTCATTTATGGATACAGATTCAAAAATCCTAAACAAAGTGTTAGAAAATCAGTTGATTTATTTAAATATGTATCACAACCACATGTGGTTCTAGGAATGCAAAATTAGGTTAACATTTGAAAAATTAATCAATGTAGTTTACACTAT
The DNA here is from genome assembly GCA_963573385.1 of Cacajao melanocephalus. Taxonomy (NCBI): domain Eukaryota; kingdom Metazoa; phylum Chordata; class Mammalia; order Primates; family Pitheciidae; genus Cacajao; species Cacajao melanocephalus. The sequence goes on from CAUYLG010037857.1 coordinate 52,018, forward strand.
TGACAGAATAAAGGAGAAAAACTATTTCATCATCTCCACAGATATTTTTAAAAGCATTTGAAAAAAATTAATATACATTAATGGTTAAAAATACATAACAAACATAATAAACATTTTTAAAAACCTGATAATGATGTCTACAAACATCTATAGGAACATAATACTTAATGGTGAAATATTGAAAGCATTCCTTTAAGAATCAGTTACAAGATAAAGATGACTGCTTCCATCACTATAATTCAATGTGCCAGAGAATTAGCCAGTACAAGAAGGGGAAAAAAAGTGTGGCCAGGTGCAGTGGTTGTGCCCATAATCCCAGCACTTTGGGAGGCTGAGGCAGGTGGATTACTTGGGCCCAGGAGTTCAAGACCAGCCTGGGCAATATGTTAAAATCCTGTCTCTACAAAAAAATATAAAAATTAGCTGAGTGTGGTGGCATGCACCTGTAGTCTCAGCTGCTCAGGAGGATGAAGAGGGAGGATCACTTCAGCTGGAGTTTGAGGTGGAGGTTGCAGTGAGCCAAGATTGCAACTGCTCTATATAGCATATATAGCTTTCAGTTACAGATAATTTATTTAATAAGAGAATTTGCTACAGTGCTGAATACAAAATATATACAAATCTCTACATATTTCTATGCAACAAGTAAGAAGTATAATGAAAAAGACATAACACTGAGAAACACATAAAAATATAAAGCATCTAGGAAAAAAAATCTTAGGATATACCACACCTTTATGAAAAAATTAGAACATGTTATTGAAAGATATTAAGAATCTCTAAATGAAACAAATATAAAAATATATTCCTGAACTTAAAGTATAATAAGAAAAATCCTAAAATATATTATTTTAGGTTTATTTTAGATTTATAATCCAGGAATATATTATTCCTGGATTAGAAGATTTCATATCGGAAACAGTTGTAAATTCATCACTCATTGATCTATAGATTCAATGCAATTCTAATAAAAATCTCAAAAAGGGTTCTTCATGAATTTGGGAAATTCATTCTTAAATTTATTTGGAAGAAGAAAGGGTACAAAACAGCCAAGAATCCTCAAGATGATGATCAAGATAGGAGACTTTGTTTACCAAGTATCAAGACTTATAGCAGTTGTAATTAAGACAGTACAATATTATTAAAACGAGAGACTGATTTACCAATGGAATGAATAAAAGCTCAGAAAAAGATCTAGACATTTATGGAAACTTACTTTTGGCAGCAATACACTGTACATGAACATGGTAATGGAATTAGTTGTTTGTATAGAAAAATACAAATTTGTACTCTTGTACCAATTCTTCATGATTTAAGGACTTGAGTGACAAAGCAAAGTTTCACAAAAATATCAAATATAAAGGAAAAAATAAAAACTTGACTATATTAAAATTAACACTTAATATATTAAGATTTCCCTCAAATCTGTAAGGAAAAGACAAATCACAATAGGAAATGAGCAAAAACTTGAACAGGCATTTCACAAAACAGGAAACCTAAATGGCCAATGAACCTGTGAAAAGACTGTTCAATTTCATCAGTAATCAAAAAAACACAAATTAAAATTGTAATTATATAAACTTTCATATCATCTAGATCAGCAAAATGAAGCCTGACAATATCAAACATGGGAAAGATCTACAGCAAATGAACATTCTACAGTATATTGCTAGTGGCAATATAAATTGGTATAGTTTCATAAAAGATGAAATTATTTTATAAAGTCGAAAAAGGCACATTTCTAATAACCTGACAATTTCACTTCTAGATAAACATTCTGGGTCATGCATGACTAAGGACACAAGAATAATCACAGCAGCACTATTTGCAAGAGCAAAAATCTGGAAACATCTCAACTTTCCATCAACAAACTAATGAATAAATAAATTCTGCTATATTCATGCAGTAGAATATAATGTGGCAATAAAAACAAGCAGGCTAAAATATAACAACATGAATGTATCTCAGGTACATAACACTAAGCACAAAATAAATTTGCATAAGTATGCTTTCAGTTATATGAAATTTAAAACATTAGATCTAAATAATAAATTATTTAGGGATACAAATGTGGCAAAATCATGAAAGAAAGAATTGGAATGATAATCACAAAATTCAGATGACCTCTGAGGGTAGAGTATAAACAGAAATGGGAAGAAATGAAAAAAAGGACTTGAGAGTATTATACTGGTCATTTTTGTTATAAGGTAAGAGAGTTAGGTATTTGCTATATTCTTGTCTAAACCATATAAATATTAATAAGTATTCTTTTAAAAATGTTTATTGTGGTAAAATATACACAACATAAAATTTATTATTTTAGTCATTTTTAAGTGTACAATTTAGGGGCACTAAGTATATTCACAATGGTGTACAAACATCAACACTATCCATCTCTAGAACTTTTTATCGTCCCCTGTGGGGATCGCTCCCGTTCACGGAGCTTAACTGTACCATGGCCATTTTGAGCTTGAGCCCATACACGTTTCACCTCTCACCTGGAGGCTGTTGAGCTGAGGGAAGGGATGAAGTGTTGATGCATAACTTCTGCAAAGTATTTTGGCTACTGACACAAAGAACAGGGCATGCCATGGCGGTTTCATGAGTCTTTGTGCGAGCCTGATATGGTAATTCCTGTCTCTATAAGCATTTTATGGCTCCGTTTACCCCAAGTGGGCCTGATATGGTAATTCCTGTCTCTGTAAACCTTTTGTTCCCTTGTTCCCGTATTCCTGTATTTACTGTTTAATGTAACTTGTGTCATCAATGAAGAACTAAAAGGTATATAATCAGACTTATGCACACAATAAACCTGCTACTCTGGCATGTTACTGGCCTTGCCAGGGTAGTCCTCCAGACCCCACTGTCTGTCTGTCTGTCTGTCTGCCTTCTCTTCCGCGCACTCTCTCCTCCAGGTTGTGAACATCTCCGAGTTGGGGTGAGGCCTCCGGCAGGCCGGGAGCCTCCTGGCAGACGTGCCGGTCCCCGACAGTAATAAGCATTTAAGGTTCCTTCATGTCGTTTTACGGCTTGTTAGCTCCTTTCTTTGTAGTGCTGAATAATACTCCACTGTCCGGATGTGCCGCAGTCTATCCACTTATCTACAGAAAGACATCTTGGGACACTTGCGGTGGCTCACGCCTGTAATTACAGCAGTTTGGGAGGCCCAGGAGGACAGATCACTTGAGGTCAGGAGTTTGAGACAAGCCTAGCCAAGATGGTAAAACCCTGTCTCTGCTAAAAATACAAAAATTAGGCTGGCACGATGGTGCGTGCCTGTAATCTCAGCTACTAGAGAGGCGGAGGCAGGAGAATCGCTTGAACCAGGGAGGCAGACATTGCAGTAAGCTGAGATCCCACCACTGCACTGCAGCTTGGGTGACAGAGTGAGACTCTGTCTCAAAAAAAAAAAAAAAAAGAGGACATCTTGGTTGCTTCCAAGTTTTGGCAATTATGAATAAAGCTGCTATAAACATCCATGTGCAGGTATTTGTGTAGACAAAAATTTTCAAACCATCTGGGTAAATACCAAGACATATATCTTACGGCAACAGTAGACTCAGCTTGTAAGGAACTGCTACACTGTCTTCCAAAATAGCTCTACTGTTTCGCATGGTGCAGAGTTCCCTGCAGCCACACCTTGTCAGCACTCGATGGTATCCACTGTTTGGACTTTGGCCATTCCAACAGGTGTGTGTTGTTTTAATGTGTCATTCTCTAATGACACGACACCGTGCATCTTCTCATATGCTTATTTGCCATCTGTATGTCTTCTTCGGTAAAAGGTTGGTTCAACGTTTTCTGTCCATCTCTAAATTGGATTGTTTGTTTTCATATTGTTGAGATACGAAAGTTCTCTGAATATTTAGGAACCAGCCTTTTATCAGATATATGCTTTGCAAATTGTTTCATCTCTGAACAGCATCTATTGAAGAGCAGAAAATTTTACTTTTAATGGAATAAAACTTATCCGTTTTTTTACGGATTGTGCTTTTGGTGTTGTAAAGGAAAAGTCACCATCAAATCCAAGGTTACCCAAGTTTTCTCCTGCATTATTTTCTAGGAGTTTTATAAGAGTCTTTTACATTTAAGTGTATAATCCATTTTGAGGTAAATAGACCCACGTTAAATAGCTGTAGCCTTATACAATTTGAGAGACCATCTTTATGAGAAGGATGCAAAGTCACAACTACAAAATTTGCTACAGGGGCCGTTGAAGCTATCTTGCAAGAGAAGAGCCCTGCAGGTCAGACTTCCTCAGCTGCAGGGTGAACTTGCCCCACGTTCCAGGTGAGGCTGGGGTGCGGTGGCCCAGTGAGATGGGTGCAGTGCCACTGACACCCAAACCAACCATAAACATGAGGTCAGGACAGCTGACCCAGTGGGGCAGCCCTGCACCCTGGAACTCCTGGCAGCTGAGGCAGATCGTTGTACCTTCCTACCCTTCATGGTCTACCAAGCTCCAGTGAGGCCTCCTAGGGTCTCATGTTCAACACCTCCTGCTCCACTCAGCTCTCCCTGTCCCCGCATCTTGCAGAGTTTCCAGAAACAGGTGGCCCTGTGGCTGTTCTTGGGCACTAAGAGTTCCCATCCCCCATCCTGCAGGGCTTTCTGGGTGCCCTTCCAGGTGTGGAAAGCATGGTGACCCCTGGGGAACAAGAGAAGCCACAGGACCAATGGCTTATCCTACTAAGAAGGGACACATTGAGGGAACAGTCATCCGTCTAAGAGTTCAAAAGTTACCAGATGTATTGTCAACAATAAATCCCATGCAGACAGCTTATCTGAGAACTTCTTTTAAGAAGGCAATTTGTTTTCAGAAAGAGATTCTTGGAAAAGTGCTGGTTTATCCCATTTTCCTGATGAAGAGTGATGAAATTAAAGCAATGCCAATCCCATTGTTTGCACAGGTCATTTCCTTGCCCCTAGAACTGGAATGATAATACCTAATTTGAACAGTCCTTCAGGGACTTTACAGGTGTTGCATATTCAAACAACCCAGCAGAGAACCTGGGACATGGTGGGTAAGAAGTAAGTAGGAGCCCTGGATACCAGACTGAAAGCTGTTTTTTTTTTTTTTTTTTGAGACAGAGTCTCACTCTGTCACCAGGCACCAGGCTGGAGTGCAGTGGTGTGACCTCGGCTCACTGCAACCTCCACCTCCCGGGTTCAAGCAATTCTCCTGCCTCAGCCTCCCGAGTAGCTGGGACTACAGGTGTGCGCCACCATGCCCAGCTAATTTTTTTGTATTTTTATTAGAGATAGGGTTTCACCATGTTGGCCAGGATGGTCTCGATCTCTTGACCTCGTGATCCACCCACCTCGGCCTCCCAAAGTGCTGAGATTACAGGCGTGAGCCACTGCGCCCGGCCGACTCAAAGTTTTTAGACAGCCCCTCGCTCTGGGAACTGTTCCCTGGTCCCTCAAGGACAGGAACCCATCCCTAGGCCCTGATGCCATTTCTAACTTGGTGACATCTGTGAGGTTTTCCTTCCTAGGACCTGTCACTCGTATGTACAACAATAACCCTGCATCTCAGCTGCCTTCTGTCTGGAGGATTCTGCTGCGGCCCTGCCGAGTACATGCTCTGTTTCCCCCTGACTCTCAGCGCAGTTCAACAATTCATTTCTCAGGCAGGCCTGACCAGGCAGTCTGTAGGTTCAGGTGGCTGCCCCTCTGCCCTGGAGTGAGCACACAGCATCGTCCAACCTTGAGAGGGCAGGCAGACAGTGAAAAATGAACCTCGGTGCTTAATTCATGAATTGCCATGTCAGACTGAACATAATGGAAGCAAATTATGCACAGACGAGCTGTGGGTTAGATGAGCGATCGTCAAAGTTTGGAGCGCCTGTTTTCAGCCTAACCTGCTAGAAAATTAATTCATGTGGGGCAGGTAGTGTGGTTTTCTTTGGTATCCCAAAAAGCCACCCCAGCCACAGTGCTTGGACGGGCTCATCCATTTTGTGGGAGTTCCACGCTGTTTGTTTCCTTGTGGAGGAGCTCCGGAGGCTGCCTCAGCACACCCCAACCCCACTGAAGCAGTGTCTGGGACCAGGAACAAAACTAATAAACAAAAGTTAAAATATAAACAACATCTGTTGCTCAGAGAACCACACGTGCAGGAGTGAAATGCTGTGGGCACTTTGTGAGCGCTCCTGTGACCTTCATGAAGAGAGGGTCTTCACTACCCTCCGGGGTGGGGATCACAGCTCCAGACGCTCCAAATCACAGACTCCTCTCCCAAGAGCTTCTCCAACTGTGGTTGTTTTGGAGCTCACTAAACCTTCTATTTTCTTAAAAGCAGGAATATGTACTTTTTTTTTTTTTGAGACAGAATTTCACTCTTGTTATCCTGGCTGGAGTGCAGTGGTGCGATCTCAGCTCACTGCAACCTCTGTCTCCAGGGTTCAAGCTATTCTTCCTCCTCAGCCTCCCGAGTGGCTGGGATTATAGGCACCCACTACCATACCCAGATAATTTTTGTGATTTTAGTAGAGACAGGCTTTCTCTATGTTGGCCAGGCTGGTCTCAAACTCCTGACCTCAGGTGATCCACCAGCCTAGGCTTCCCAAAGTGCTGGGATGACAGGCGTGAGCCACCGCACCCGCCCAGGATGTATTTTTTAAACATGGATGTACTTTAGTGACCTGAGCATGTAGCCCCCGGGGACCCCGCTGGGCTCCGCAGCATTCCCTGTGAGCTGGCGTCTCCTTCTTCACTGTGGGTGCTACAGAAGCAGAAGTGTCACGGAGGCAAACTCTGCAGAGAGAGCAGCTCCCCGCGCCACAGCCCTGTAGAAACGAGCAGGGGGTGTTTACACAGACAGCGTGCTCCGATGGGTGCCTTGCTTGAACCTATGAAGGCCAAATGGAGCCCTGACCCGCATCTCTGCTTTCACTGGAGCCACATAAAAGGAGGCCTGGTGGGCACTCACGAGCCCCTGAACGTGAAGGATTCATCCCAGGACGCTCAGTGCTGTTGAATCCTGGGCGAGGCATCTTGATACCCGGGCGACCAAGAGGGAAACCACCGCTGAGAAATTTAAGTCTCTGTTTAGTTAAGAGATTTAAGCTTAGGTGAGGTTCCTAGATCTGGTGGCTGTGTATGTTCAGTTGTATGTGTGGAACTGAAACTTATTAACTGACATACAATGTAAATACACAGTCAAGTGTGGAACTTTTCACGGCCCCAAGACCAGCTTTTCTCAAAATCCCCTGAGGTTGAGGAGACATACAGAGGACCCGGCTTGTGGGAGAAAACACATCCATGATGTGCTTTGGAATAAAAGACACAAAGGCTCTGGCCCGTGAAGTAATCACGGCAGCGGTGTCTGCCTGTGCCATTTGAGCTTCAGTCACTCCAGGGACCCCACTTGTCCCTGCAGGGACCGGCAGGTGCATCGCTGACCCTCGTGGGCACACAGAAGAGTATGGGACACCTGGCTCCATGCCCCAGGTACAGAGCCACAGCTGTTCATTGGAGGGTCACACCTGCTGTGAGCAGGGCAACACATCTGGGTGCGGGCCTTCCCTCCTGTGAAACAAGCAGACAGGAAAAACAGGCATCTTAGGGCCTGGGAGGTGAGGAGCGACAGCCCGCATGTCTCTGAGGGCAGGAGGCTGAGAAGGGAACCCACCTGAGGGGAAGATGGCAAATTCCAGCCCAGAAGTTTTCTCTTCACGGGGGCTGCTAGGTGACGCAGGTTAAGCTCCCCCTGCCCCCCGCCCCCCGTGCTGGTAAGAGTCATTCTGAACATCAGCAGCAAGTAGGAGGGCTGCCGTAGGACCCGGGTCCTTGTTCTCAGAACCACGCATGCCCACCCGGCAGGGAGGGAACTCCACTCCCACCATGGGCAGGGGCCGCCGACCTCAGGAGCCTTCGCCTCTGTCTCCTCCTCACTCGTTCCTCCGTGACTCTACTCACTTATGCATTCAACAAACATAAATTATAAAAGTTGGTACTTTATGTACATTCATTGCAGCACTATTTATAATAGCAAAGCCTTGGAACCAACCCAAAGGCCCACCAATGATAGACTGGATAAAGATAACGTGGCACATATACACCATGGAATACCATGCAGCCATGAAAAAGAATGAGATCATGTCCTTTGCAGGGACATGGAAGAAGCTGGAAGCCATCACGCTCAGCAAACTAACACAGGAACAAAAAACCAAACACTGGATGTCCTCACTTATAAATGGGAGTTGAACAATAGAACACGTGGACACAGAACAACACATACCAGGGCCTGTCGGGGGGTGGTGGGCAAGGAAAGGGAGAGCGTTAGCACAAATACCTAACGCATGTGGGGCGTAAAACCTAGATGACGGGTTGGTAAGTGCAGCAAATCACCATGACACATGTATACGGAAGTAACAAACCTGCACATTCTGTACATGTATCCCAGAACTTAAAGCAAAAAAAAAAAAGGTGCAAAGTTGTCAAAGACAATCCCCATTGGACACGGCAGAAGCACAGCCCAGATTCGTTCAATATCTGCTTAGCCCACAGGTCACTGAGTGTATGTGGGCGTCGTGTGAGCCACCAGTGATCCCAGGTGACAAGAAACAGCCTTTAGTTTAAACCACAGAGAGCTCACGGTGTGAAAGCAGGTACTAGCCTGTGGTGTAATAAGCTCTGACATGGTGGAAGGTAGGGAGCTTTGGGGTATGAGACAGCGTGGCGTGCAGGAAACACGTGTGCTTCCATGCTGTGATGCCTGGAGTATGAGGCCGATGGAGAGTGAGTGCACCTCTCAAGGTGTGGCTCAGGGTCAAGCTTGTGAGACTCCACAGGGATACTGAAGGCCTTAACTCCCCAAGACAGGAGGCATCTAAATTAGAAGCAAGGGTTCTCAGTAGGGAAAGTGGCACAGGTCTTAGAATGATGCCTCTGCAGCTATGGAGGGGGATCCCGGAGGGAAGCCTGGAGGAGGGGGTATGTGAGAAGTTGCTGCATGGTCCGTGGAGAGTGTCCACAGACAAGCGTTAGCAGCAGACATGATTTTCAGATCCGATAGGGTAAGGGGAGGAGAGCGAAGAATCCTCAGGAGGGCAGCTGAGGGACATGAGCTCCAGAAGCAGCTCAGAGAGGACTGAGCCTCAGAAGCTCAGACTCCAGGGTGAAGCAGGGCAGGAGGTGTGGCTGGAGCTGCGTCTAAGGCCATCCAAGTGGACCAGAGTGAAGTCTGCAAAGCACACAGAACACCTCAGCTTGGGGGTGGCCTTGTGCTCCTGCTCCCCCAGCAGCCCTGGCGTCTACCTGTGTCCCGGCCACATGCACAGCACCTGTTCACACTCCCAGCATCACACCTGGATGGCAAATTATGCAATCGGCACCTCGCTAACAGCCAAACCTCAGAAGCATCACTGATGGGGAGGGATAGGTGGGGCCCGAGGAAGATCGGAGGTCACCCTTGCTGGTGAGGGGTTGGCTGGAAGGCTCCACACGCACAGGTGCTGTCTGCCAAGGTGAAAATGGGAGACTCAACTGCAGACCTGAGCTGGGGGTGGAGGGGAGATTTAGAGCGCAAGGAGGAGGAAACTCGGCCTCCGTGCTGGAAAGGAAGCAGGTATCAGCATGTGGTTCCAGAGTCCAGTGAGGTCCTCTCGCCCAACCACCTCCAGGAGAGGTAAACTGGCAGCCACTGAGCTGAGCAGAGGGAGCGACGCTGTGCAGAAAAGGAACCTGGCATCGTAGGTCCCCATCACTCAGCGCAGCCCCGGAGCTTCCACAGACAGCCAGGAGGCTGGCTGCAGGTGCAGCAGAGGCAGCGCCGTGTCCTGCACAGCTGCTGGTAACTGCACCATGTGCTTACTCATCATCCAGGGAAACGGATTCCACCTTCACGGGGAGGGGCTGGACGGACATTCTGATGGACTCCTTATTTGCGTCACTTCATTTACCCACCTGATGACTCCAGGAGGGCCTTATTATGACCATTCCACAGGCAAGAAAGCAGAGGCTGCTAACCCCGGAGCTGTTCACCGCCTCCTGCAGGTGGTGTGGCTGGAGGGAGGGTCAGCGGGGATCTGCTCTGTGCCCTGGGGCTCACTGTTCTGTCTGTTCCGTGTGGACCATGCACGGGTGGAGGCGAGCCTGAGGGGACCGGGCACGGGGCGGCAACAGAAGTGAGCCTCTGAGAGCCTCGTCCCTTCACACACAGCAACCCCAGCCTTTGCCACAACACTGGCAGCACCATTCCTCCCGCCAGGCCTGCTGGGCTCAGACGGGCCATGTCTGGTGCCGGCTTCTCTGACGCCAAGGATGTCGTATTTGCATCTCTGTGCTAAGGGCCTTCGTCCTGGTTCCTGGAGCCCTGGATCCTCCACGCGTCCCAGGACAGGAGCCAGCTGCCGACACTCCGGGGGCTTCCCCAGTTGCCTCTGCAAGGACTCCTGGTTTGAGGCTGCAGGTGGGACCTGACACAAATGGAGGTGGACGCGGTGTTTGTGGAGATGCGGTGCCTCCTGGCAGCTGGTAAGGCGGCTGTTTCCAAGGACATCCGAGTGCGCTTGTTTTAACACTGAGGTCATTTCCATGGGTTTGAAGAAGGGCAGGCACAGGGAGATGAAATCAGCAAGGTCCCCACAGGGTGGGGATGCTCTCCCTCCCCCGTTCAGGGACCCTTCCCATGCATCACTGAAACACATGGTGGCTGCTCTAGGCTTGTGGATGTTGTAATAAAGACCAAGTCTTTCCTGGGAACACGCAGGACAACCGAGTGATGAGAGGCAGGGCACCGAATCTCACTGCCTGGAGAAATGGTCAGCCACCCTTTAAACTGTACCAGAAACACAGAATCCAGGTGATCACTGTAAAAGACAAGTTTTCCATCCAGAAGGTCCTTTCCACCATTAACCATTTTAGAACTCTCTGATAATGAAAAGGAAAAGTCGGGAGAAAGAACCTTTAGGAAAGGCAAGTGCCTTCCCCTGGATCTGAGACGCCCATGGAAGTTCCTCTGGAAGAGGAGCCCCGGTCAGCACAGCTGGCAGGAAGGCTCCGCGGGCCGGGCTGCATACTGCTCGCTCCGCCACTGCTCATTAATCACAGCCTGTTACTGTAATTTTAATGAATGTTTATCTTATTTTCTTAGTGTAATCCAATTACTTTTGTTTTCTTAGCCAGCGTCAGGGATCTCTCTGTTGCCAGCATTCTGCCAGTCAGTCCACTTTAGACAGGAACAATTCAATTCATTATCATTAAGCGTCTACTTTTAATACCACTTTGGGGGAAAATCGGTGAAAGAAAGTCCATGCAGCACAGCCCTTACTTTGGGTGGGGGCAGCGGTCTGTTCTGTGCACCTGAGCACCCTGAGCCACTGTCCTGTGGGTCCCCGATGCCACTCTGAGCTCGAAGCTCATTATCAATCTGGCATCTGGCAGACCTGCTCGTGGAGAAGAAATCAAAGTTAAATATGAAGGTTGTGAAAATAGTCGCAAGTGGAGGGATCCACATGGATCAACCACTGATGCTGTCATTGGCCAGGGTGCCTGGGGAGGGAGGAATGCCATGTGTGTGTGTGTGCGCACGCACGCTTGTGCATGTGTTTGCGTATGTGTGTGCTTGCACACCTATTCATGTGTGTGTGTTGTGAATGCATGTCCAGCATGTGTGTGCTTGTGTGTGTGGATGCACCCCCATGCATGTGTGTGTGCATGCATACCTGTGTGTGTGTTCTGTGTGTAAGGTTATTCTTGTAAGGATATTGCCGAGTTTAAAATGAGGAAACTGAGGCCAGCATGAGACAAATTAAATTCTAGTTTATTCAGCTCCCGGGCGAGGTTCTGTGGTCCAGAGAGAGAGGGGCCAGAGAAGTCGCGCCTGGCTGTTCTGGGCGTGGGGTTTTATAGGGGATGAGGGCAGTAGATTGGTCAGTGGGGAAACAAAGCATGGGCAACTGCATTGGTCATAGAGAGACTGGACCTGGACTTGGCAAGTTGCCATTGGTAGCCCAGCAGGGCTATGGACAGGTGGGCTGGAGAAGGAAACAAAGCATGGGCACCTGTATTGGTCAGAGAGAGAGACTGGACCCGGACTTGGCGAGCTGCCATTGGTCAGGCTCTCGGCGGGATTTTTTTAATTTTTGGCTGACAGTATGATTTAGTGCTGAGTGTGGGGCTAGGGGTGGAATGCAGGAGTGGGTGTGGGGAGCCTGCCTGGAGAAGGCAGGCACCAGTAGGAGGTCCGGCCTCCTGATTAAGTGTTATCAGGTGCGGAGGGGGTGGGTATTGTCCATCCGGCTCCCGGCAAGGCTATTGGCCTTACACTGTGCAGGCATGCCCATGCATGTATGTGCATGTGTGTTCTGTGCATGTACATATGTGTGTGTAAACAGGAGGCCACCATGTTATTCTAATGGTCCTAGCCCTCTCTTGTAACCCACGCTGGTGGGAGCAGTGGCTAGGAGATCATGAGCAGGGGCAGAAAAGGACCCAGACTCCTGACTCCTGAAATCAGCAGAGATGACAGCAGCGGCTGCAGCAGCCATTTCCACTTGACCGATGCATCAGATGTTAGTTAGAAAGCTGCTGTCAGGAGCTAGTGCTGTTAAAGTCCAAGACTAGAAACCATACCCGACATTCTTGACCTGCTTCTCTAGCACCAGCCCTTTTAGCACATGCTGAGGGAAGGAGGTTTGCGCCCACCTTGTTCCCCAGGGAGACTTTCTGCCAGTTCCTCTGGAGCCTGCGGAGTTCAGAGCCTCCCTGCTGGCTGGAGGGGTGCCGGGGCGGTTGCACAGTGTAGCACAGAGGGGCCTCAGACCTTGGAAGGAGATGACTGAGGACTGAGCACAACGGAGGCAGAATCACAGAAACAAAGTGTGTGACCCCCCCCGAATGTACGACCCCCCTTCTGTCGTCCTTTCCCAGTTGTCTAGTCCCAAGTAACACTCTGAGAGCCGAAGGCCGAGTCCAGGTTTATTGGGGTCTACGGGCAACTCGAGCGGGCGGAGAGAGGG
>CAUYLG010037862.1:0-128113 GCA_963573385.1 Cacajao melanocephalus
CGCCTCGGCCTCCCAAAGTGCTGGGATTTCAGACGTGAGCCACCACACCCAGCCTCTATAAATATATTAAACCTAAGGTCAGAGTTAAGAATAGAATGTTGATGTTCTCACTCATAGGTGGGTGTTGAACAATCAGAACACGTGTACTCAGGGAGAGAAGCACCACACACTGGGGGCAGTTGGTGGGGGGTAAGGGAGAGACAGCAGGGGGTGGGGAGGGAGGGGGGGTGGGGAGGGATAACAAGGGGAGAAATGCCAGATATAGTATGCACCTAAAGTAACTTAAAAAAAAAAAAGAATATATTCAAGAGAAAAGAAAACATATGTTCATGCAAAAACCTACACATGAATGTTTATGGCAACATTATTCATCATAGCCAAAAAGCAGAAACAACCCAAATGGCCACCAACACTTGAATAAACAAAATGTGATACATCCAAAAAAAAGAAAAAACGAAAAGAAAACACACAAGACCATCACTGAGCCTGCATCCTTGTGTGTCGGTCTTGCTTGTTAACTGGGAGTTCTCCACTTTTACTTTCATATAGAGTATGTTGCTCATGTTAATTTGAAGTGTGCATGCATAATACTAAAACATAGCAATTGCTTTATCTTAGAACTTAGCAACAAAAAAAAAATTGGGGAGTGGGGAGAGGAGCATTTCATCACTGAAATGTTTTAGGATTGCCAGCTCTTGGTGGTAGAGCAACTTTCAGTAGCGTATGACAGATTGTTTTTATCAATGCTCTAGAGCGGACAGGTCTCCAGACCTCCTGCAATGGGGCAGAGGGGCCCTGCTGCCGCCCTGGGGCTGCTGAGGCTGGAATTACGAGGTGACAGAGGGAGTCTCCTAACTCCTGGTATGGCTTTCATATTTCCCCACTGCACCCTACTCTAATCTGGGGGGAGGGGAGGAGAAGAAGGGGTAGGAGGGAGGGGAGGAGGGGGAAGAGAAAGAGGAAAAAGAAGAAGAAAAGAAGGGAGGAGGAGGGAGAGGCCTTCAAGTCACTGGGGGCCCACAGTTGTGTGCTGCTATGTGCATGGTGCCTGGTGAAGGATGTCAGGAAGCCCTGCCAGGGACACACATTGTGGAGACGCAACTCTGCAAGGTTGGTCTCCATTTAGCACCAGGTGCCCCTGGACAGTGGTCAGGCTGCTGGTCCCTGAGCACATGGTGGGTGCCTGAGCTCCAGCCTCTTCTGGCTGTATGTGCTACTCTGGCCACACCCAGGCGAGATGGGGGCACAGGGCCGGATATCTCTACACCCTCCCCGACCCTGGCTCCTCGGAAGGGCAGTCCCCGCTGGCAGCACCCATGGGGCCAGTGGAGAGGAGATGAGACTGAGTTGTAGGTGGAGGACCCAGCGGCCTCCTCCTCCTCCTGTCACAGGTGTGAACCCCCAGTGTGCCGTCTGCACCCCTAATGCTGCTTCTGCTTCTGGAGAACCCAAACCAGCACAGCCAGTCACAACAAGGGGATGATGGTAATGGCCCCCACACTGTCGCCTCATTTGTTGGATTCTTCTATGGAGCCATCCCTGAGGCATCCAGTCCAGGCAGTGGCTCCTCTGCCCACTCCTGACTGCTCGTCCCTTCCAGCCCCAGCCCAGCCTCCCTAGGCCCAAGTCGAGCCCCAGGGCCTTCCACAGCTGCCCATAGCTCACAACATAGGAGCTTACCGGGCAGGCACGCTGAAACCAGCCCTTCCTGCCTTCCAGTCTCCGGCCTCCCCAGGATAGGACCTCAGCATTTCCAAGTGTGATGCCAAGGCCATGCCAGTTCTGGGCCTTTACCTGCAGGCCATCCACACCCTGGTGCCCTTGCCCCTCCTCCCAGACTCCCCTCCCCGCCCAGGGCACTCCCCACCGAGCAGCCCGTGGGCCTCCCCGCCTGGCGCACTCTCCACGGAGCAGGTCTTGTGGGCCTCCCTGCCTGCACCCCAGGCTTTGAGGCTCCGCTTCTGCTCACAGAATGTTCCAGAGTGACTGCCTTCTTTCTCTCCCCACCTCCTCTGCTCAGTCTCCGAACAGAGGCTGCCCCGATTAAATATTCCTTTCCCTCATGGCAATCTGTGCGGTGCCAGCCTTGCTCTCACCATTGGCACAGCAGCCAATGGGGCTGCAGATGAGGCCACCCCCTTCATGGGGGTCTCTCATGAGGACACAGTTCATAGCAGTTGCTCCCATGCTCTCAACCCGGAAAACCTTCCCTGGGAGGGGTCAGCTCTCCAGACAGGCCACTGGGAAAAGCACAGATCAGTAGGGCACATGGGCAGGACCGCTTCGAGAACATTCTAAAGATGAATGCAGGGAGTCACAGGCGAAGCTCCAAACAGCACATTTCTGGAGCACATTGTGTAGCAGAGTGAAGGCTCCCTATTCAGACCCACTTTTAGCGTCCGCTTGTTGACACTCAGATGCTTCTTGGAAGCTGGTGGCACTTCCTCCATCCAATCACCGAGGCACGGCCCCACCCATGGCTGAGGGCCAGGCTCTTCCTCCCTGCACTTCTTACAGCCTGCCTTGCCCAGGGCCTCACAGTCATGGGCTCAGGTGCCACCACCGCCCAGCCCTGCCCCCTCAGCCTCAGGGGTTGGAGGGAGCTCCTGCCAGTCTGGTTGCTCCGACACCCACTGCTGCTTCTCCGGCCTGGTCCGGATGAGCCTCTTTGTCTGAGTTCTTCGGGCTGGGCTGCTTCCTGCCAGGACCTGGTGCCAGACTATGGGGGAGGTCCTGCCTCGGCCACTCTGGACACACAGGGTGCTTTCTTGGACAAGCACAGCAAATCTCTGTACTTCTGAATACCTTGTGGGACACGCAGAGCTCCTCATCTTGCATACAGAAGGAGCATCAAGAACAGAAAGCCCCCACCGCTGCACACACAGCCAATTCTATATTCCTGTGGAGGGCAGCCCAGGGCCCCAGGCATCCAGTGCTCAGCCAGGCTAAAGCAGAAAGGTCAGGGCAGAGGCATGCATGGTCATCCTGTTGCACACACAATGAGCGCCCTTTGGTTGCAAGAAGCAAGAAGGTTTTCCAGCTTTACCTCCCCACAATCCACAAGGCCTCCAGTTGAATGCACACCGATCTTCAGAAAAGAACTTCAACGCGGTGGCACGTGATTGCTAGCATTGTGTGGTTTCGCCCTCCTCGCCGTACTGGCATTTCAAAGGCACTGGGGTGACTGTAGGTGTACCTCGCCTATGACTGGGGTCAGATTGCTTGCATTCCAATCCTGATCTGGCTGCCTTCTGGCTGTGAGACTAGAGTTCAGTATCTTCATCTGAAGGCAAGGATCACAGTAAAACCTATCTCACAAGATGGTCGGGAGGATATGATTTTTCTTTTCTTTTTTTTTTTTTTTTTGAGAGACTTTTGCTCTGTTGCCCAGGCTGGAGTGCAGTGGCACGATCTTGGCTCACCACACCTCCATCTCTTGGGTTCAAGTGATTCTCCTGCCTCAGCATCCCAAGTAGCTGGGATTACAGGCATGCGCCACCACATCCAGCTAACTTTTGTATTTTTAGTAGAGATGGAGTTTCACCACGTTGTTCAGACTGGTCTCGAACTCCCGACCTCATGATCCACCCACCTCGGCCTCCCAAAGTGTTGGGATTAGAGGCGTGAGCCACCATGCCCAGCCAAGGATGTGATTCCAAAAGAAAAAGTCCTCTGCCAATTCTCACCATGCCTTGGTACCCGATGGCTGTTGATCAAGCTCAGGTCGACCACCCTGACATCTAATGGGAGGTCTTTGGGGATAGAAGGGGCCTTCTAGACACATCAAATGCCACCCAGGGCTGGCTCTGGCCACATCAAATGCCACCAGACAGGGTGCTGTCTGCACCCTTCATCCCTTCTAGGGAGTTTTTTCATGGCAGTGGAGGGGAGAAGTTCCCCACATGAGTGGGTTGCCTCCTCGGGGACTTCCCCAAGGTATTCCAGAGAATCCGGATTCAGCTGAACCTCAGCCAGACCCGCCTGGCCCCAGCCACTTCAGGGCTCTCATCTGCTGATGCCACCTCCGCCCCAACCTGTGCACCTGGTGCTCCCGGGAGCTGGAGGGTCCTGGTGATGGGGGGGGGGGCCTGCCTATGCACAGAGTGGGTCTCTTGCTGTGGAACTGACTTTCCAGGCATGAAACGATGGCAGCTCACCCTGCTGTACCCCTCTCAACCACACCTGAACCTGCAAATAGCTGCCATAACAGCCAAGATCCAGTTTCTCCCTTCTCACACCTTCCTGCCTTTCCCTGTGTCATCACATTGGCCCGGCTTCACACAGAACCCGGGAGAATCCCAGAAGCTGACCCTGGCACATGACAGGCTGGCTCCAAGGAAGCTCTGTGGGGCTGGGCCTGTTGCCATGAAAGGCACACCCTTCGTAAAGCAGAAGGTGACATTTCTTGGGTGCTCGTGTCGGAGTCTTCTGATTCTTATTTTCCGAAAAGGCTGCCCATCAGTGTCTGGGGAAACCCAGCGCCAGCCAACAAGCAGCAAACCTGCTCACCAGCAAAGTGCACTTCCTGTCTGTGCTGATGGGGCCATTTCTGGGGGTGGGTGCCCGGGGCCGAGGGCAGAACAATGGACGATGTGGCTCTGTGGGGAGAGAGGGGCCAACCTTTCCGCCACTACTGTGTGGCCTGGGGGCTGCATGCCCAAGCAGTAGGGCTGCTGTGCGCTGATATGGCTCCTACGGTCAAGCTGGGAAGGTGGCTCTTCCTGGGATTAGAGATCAGCACTTCTTCAAACCCTGTCCTCCGTAACATTATTCCTTGAGGGAATTATTAACCCAAAAAGCATCCCCCAACCTCACCCCCATCATGTAGCTTTTTTTTTTTTTTTTTTTTTTAAGACAGAGTTTTGCTCTTGTTGCCCAGGCTGGGATACAATGGTGTAATCTCGGCTCACTTACAACCTCCGCCTCCCGGTTCAAGCGATTCTCCTGCCTCAGCCTCCCAAGTAGCTGGGATTACAGACGCCCACCACCACGCCCGGCTAATTTTTATATATTTAGTAGAGATGGGGTTTTGCCATGTTGGCCAGGCTGATCTTGAACTCCTGACCTCGTGACCCACCCACCTCAGCCTCCCAAAATGCTGGGATTACAGGCGTGAGCCACCCCACCTGGCCCATATAGCTTTTAAATCAGGCCTGTGTACACAGGACATGCACAGAAATGACCCCATTCAAAATGTCTTTTCTGCTAAACCTACCTCTAAAGCAACAGCTGCCACCACACACAATTAGAATACTAAACTGCCCATACTTTCAGGCACTTGCTGAAATAGCTGTCTTCTGACACCAAGCTCTAAAAACTAAACTAGAAGCTTCAGGAAGGTTCGCTGTGAACGTCTAACTCTTTATGATCAACAGTTTGCATGCAGATCTGGAGCCAAAATAAACGCGAACTTGCAGATGTTCAAACACGCACTGGCAAATCTTTCCTCTGATGGAAAGAGACACATGCAGACCCAGCACTCACACCCTTCAGTCAAATGGTAATTTAAGCTGGTTAAGCCCAAGCTGCAAGAGAACACTAATTGTGATACTGTAGGTCTCAAAGCAAGCTGCGCCTGAGGCGGGAGACACCGCTGTGTGTAAGAAGGGAATTAAGCCTCCAAGCGACAAGACAAAAGCAGGGTTTTTTTTCTCCCTTTCTCTGGGCAATGAAAAGGAAAGGGAAGAGGAACTGCCCGTTGCAGTCTTGGTGATTTCTTGTTAAGTACATATATAAATACAAGCATGTTGAAAGCACATTCTTAATAAAATTATTAATAACTCAGGATGGGAGGAGACATCTGATGTGGGATCACAGGGGTGTGATTCTTAGTGTGTTCCTTATTTTTGGGACTAGAGGCTCGCATGCAGAACAGCAGTTTGTGACCAGCTCTGGCTGTACAATGAGGGCTTGGGCCTTTCCCTGAGTGCTTTCAGAAACCTGCTGTCTGAGCTACCTGAATGGCCAGGTACCGGTACTGGAGTTCAGCACACTCCCAGACGTTGCACGTGTGACTCTCCTAGAGGCTAAGGTGTTCTCTGAAATAAAATTAAAACAATACAACATACATTGCCCACAGACGCACAGCCTAATTAGCAGAATTTATGGCTATCTTGTGTCCAGGTAAGATAAGGCAGCTTCAGAAGCTGGAAATGGAATTCCCTGCTAAGACTGAAGCTACAAAGAGCTGGCACCCAATAAACAAAAAAAGCCATTCGCAGGAACCCAGGGAAAAGCACAAATGGTGTTGAGATCTGGAAACACTCAAATTTAAGGAAGGTGATCTGAGAAACACAATTTAAGTCAAGAATCACCATGGGCAGGCCGGGCCTGGTGGCTCACGCCTGTAATCCAGCATTTTGAGATGCTGAGGCAGGCGGATCATTTGCGGTCAGGTATTTTGAGACCAGCCTGGTCAACATGGTGAAACCTCGCTTCTACTAAAAATACAAAAATCAGCCAGGTGTGGTGGCGCACACCTGTAGTCCCAGTTACTTGGGAGGGCAGGAGAATCACTTGAACCCATGAGGCAGAGGTTGCAGTGAGTCGAGATTGTGCCACTGCACTCCGGCCTGGGCAGAGTGAGACACTGTCTCAAGAAAAAAAAAAAACCTTGGGCAGAGAGAGCCCGTGCGCAGCAGGGGTCTGCCTGGGGCCCAGGAAAGGCAGCCTCTCGGGAACAGCAGCCCTGCTCTCAGATCGCACGTACCTCGTATGCCCCACTAGCAGCACCCCGGCCCAGGACACAGCAGCTCTGGACAGAGCCCAGCTCCCCAGCTCTAGGTCCTGACCACCACTCATGCTCACTGCACAATGTCCCAGGACGTCTCTCCCCAAATCTTGCTTATGACAGCAACAAAGCTAGCCTGACCAGGAGATAACATTAGTCTTTGGAGAGTCGATATTTTATCCTTCACAGTAAAGTAGGAAATTGGAAATTTGAATTCAATCTTCATTTTCATGAGTCTGGCCCCTGGGAGTGTGTCCTGGGTGACGGACAAACCTGAGTACCTAACTGCAGAGCTGGGTTACACCCAAGTTTGGCCCATTGGAGGCCCCCGATCTGGGACCCAGCCAGCCCCTTCTGTAGCCTCTTCCTTAAACCTTAACATTGCAGAGGGACACACACCATCCAGTACAGGAAGCTGCTGGGACAAAACAGACACCGCACTGTTAGCAAGATCCCAGGGAGTGGGCGGAGGACTGGGCCCTCACTCCCAACATGCAATCAGTCACCGACAACAGTTGTGTGTCCTTCCCCACCCTCCATCATCTGCCTGCTGGGCCCCTCTTCATCTCCACCACCATGACCTAGGGCAGGCTGCTCTTTTTTCTCACGGGGATAAGTCCTAGCAGCAGCCTCCTGACTGGTCCCAACATGCAGCCCCACCCCACTTGGGCATCCAAGTGAGCCTTGTGCCTGCACACCCATCACATGTTCTGCTGACTCAGCATCCTTCAGCAAGCCCCTCACTCCCCCAGTGTCAGCAGAATTGCAGCTGCATCATGTACCAGGCTACAAGCTCAGGAATCAGACCTCTGGGAAAGTGGCAAGGTGCTGCCCCTCTCTGAGCCTGCGTAGCTCCAAGGGCTGATCTAAGAAGTAAACCTGACTGGTCAGGCTTTGGCTGTGCTCACAGCCTTGCCTGCACAATCCCAGTGGTGTCCAGCCCCAGGGAAGTTGCTCTAGTCCTGCAGAGTGACTCTTGTTCCTGACCTCATGATCTTTCTATGCTTGCTGGCTCACCACATGCGGGGCCTCCCCCTGAACTCTCCTTCCTTCCCACCGTGCCCAGCTCATTCCATGGCTTACACGGCAGGTCTCAAATTAGGTACTGGGTTTTTTAAGACACTTCCCATAAATGCTCTCCCCTCTTCAAACTGGAATGTGTCTTTTCACCCCTTTCCCTCACACATAGCACCAGGGGCAGCTGTAATAGTCCTTACCATGCTGTTCTGTAAGTCAGCAGTCCCCAATCTTTTTGGTACCAGGGATCAGTTTCGTGGAAGACAATTTCTCCATGGACCAGAGTGGGGCAGGGATGGTTTTGAGATCAAACTGTTCTACCTCAGATCACTGGGCATTAATTAGATTCTCATGAGGAGTGTGCAACCTAGATCTCTCACATGCGCCGTTCACAATGCAGATCGTGCTCAGGAGGTAATGCTCACTCGCCAGGTGCTCACCTCCTGCTGTGTGGCTCAATTCCTAACAGGCCATGGACCGTTACGGGTCTGTGGCCCCAGGGGCTGGGGAATCCTGCTGTGACAACTTTCCTAACTGCCAACCACACCAGGACACAGTCTTCCTGAGAATCAGGAGTGTGCCTGAGGCCTGGCTGGATCCCATAGCATCTGCTATGATGAATACAAATTGTCAAGTGAGTGAGTGAATGAATGAATAAATGAATGAACGAAAGAATGATAAATGAATGAACGAAAGAATGAAGAGGCAGCTGACCCAGTTCAGTCTCTTGTGCTTGTAGGTTGTGATTCTGAGTTTCAGGCTAGAAAAGATCTGTGTTCAAAGAAATCGAAGAAAAAACAGCCTAAGGGAAAGTGCCGTGTACCTCAACCCACCTCATTGTACAAGCCCAGGTCTTCATGGTGGCTCAGAGGTTGCCGATACCCATCTCCAGGGTGACCCACAAGGTCTGGCCTGGTTATGAACAGACAGGGATCTCTGGCTTGCAACATCTAAGATGGTCAATACCATCTCAGTATGGCCCCAAACTTCCAGACAGAGGTCAGGAATTGACTGCCCCCTACAGATGACCCAAAACAAACTCGCGGAGACAGGAGGTGGGCAGGCAGGGAGAGGTTCCTGATTTCAACAGTTGTGCCAACATTGCTGCCTGGGGCCTGGGCTGCCTTAGCAGAGTCCTCCAGAGCCCTGGGCTAAAGCCTGTGACTCTGCCGAGCTCCTCCCAGCTGCTTGCTCCAGCCACAGCTGGCAGCCCCTTGTCCCCTCACTCCTTCCCTCCCTGCCCACTGATTTGGGACCAAAATATCCAGCAGGTTGCAGACCCAGCAATGTGGACATCTTCAGGTACATTCTGAGGTGCATTTCATGGCCCCTCTGAGACTCGAATGAGTGAAATACCTTCTCTGTAGGTGTTTGTAAAGCTTAGGGGCAACAGTTTGTGACCTGCACAGCAGTACACAATTAAGAGATGATAGGTGTTGTTGTCAGATACAATCCTGCGGTAAGACACACCCCAGGATACACACACAGTCTTCCTGGGACTGTGCTGGGGCCTGGCTGCTGCCTCCTGAGGGGGCCCCACAGGAGGCACATCCAGGACTCGTTGGTCTGGCCCATGAAAACACTCAGAGGCACCGGGGACAGAGCTACCTCTGCCATACCAGGTGTGCATTGTGAGTGAGGATAAGCATCGTCACACCTGAGGTGTTTCTTTTGCCTAAAACCGATCAGAGTGTCCCCTCACACTCATCGAGACTGCTGCAGAGGCTACAAGCTCAGGAGTCAGACCTCTGGGAGCCTGGCAAGGTGCCTCACCAATCCTTGCCTCTCCTGTGGCCCCCAGCCGCTCCCAAGCCACTGTCGGGAGCTTCGAGGCATTAGAACCTACATCAAGTCTGCCACCTGCAATCAGTCTGCTCGGGACTTCACCTGCCTTTAGTTCAAGCCAAAATTATCCTAGTAAAGAGTTAAATTTCCTTTTTCCCCACCAGATCAGAGAAGGAAAATTTTACAAATTGACTTAAACTTGTCTCCAAGTCAGGTGATGTTCCTTCAGATTAAAAGCTGAATATGGAATCAGAGTAACTGTATTGAACGCCATGCAGCAGGTGTGCAAAGCATGGCTGGCTGCACGCTCCTGTGTAAACACAATCATCCCAGGTGCCAAATACGCAGCTTCCACTCTGTGCAGGCAAAACATAACTAACTCTCATGTCCAAATTTCTTTCACCTCACATTGATGGCCTATTTTTCTTTCTTGGAGACATGAATTCACCTTTTGCAGCATCAGCTATAGCGCCTTCTGGAGGAAAACAATGGCCTCTAAAATAAAACCAGGAGTAGGCTTCAATCTTGCCTTGGAATCCCTCACAGGCAGAAGGGCACATGGCGACTGCCCCTTGGCTAGGGAAGAATGCATTGCAATGACATTAAACTTGGCTAAGTTGCCCTTTATTAATGAAAACATAGAGCTTTCGGTCAATTCCACCACAGAGAACACAAACACAAACCATAGATAAAACCCACACCAAGGCCACACCGGCCTTGTCTTTGGGTGGCGCTCACGGGAAGCAATCACAAGCACCTAGCCATCACAAGGCAGTGCAGCAAGGCTCCTGGGATCCTTGCAGGCATCCAAGTGAGGTACAGAAACCGCCACAGCAGTGGAGGTAAGGGGACAACATTTTCTCTTGCTAAAGAATATCCTTTTTTCTCAACATGAACATGACTACGTATATATTCAGCTTAAAGTGAAAAACAAGTTTACAAATCACTACTGGATACTTAAAAATAAACTCTATGTGGCTTTTCTTTTTGGCAGCACCAGCCTAAACTCTGTGCGTGTGCAATATTTCAGAAACTTCAGGTACATTACAGTCTTCTGAGAAAGGCCCAGTACTTCAGAACTCCCGGAGCGGCTGTGAAGAAAGAACATTACTGGCAACAAATATTAAAACAACACTTCAAGAACTACAAGAATACATTTAGAGGTTTGTAAAGGTGCACATATTCAAGCATTCAAGCTAATATCCTAAATAATTTTTCTGTTAATGTATTTATTTTTGGTTTACAGAAAAATGTGTACTTTATCAGCAAATGGTTTTAGCTGTAGATGGATGGATGATTCTACAACCACATCCCCTTTCTGGGTGTACATCCGGCGCCCATGCACGTGTGTGGAATCCAGCAACTTTGTTTTCCCTGATCCCCAAAAAGCTCACCTGTGACACACCCTCTATATGCACAGGAAAACGGCTTTTCTTATTCAGGGGCTCTTTTTGTGGTGGAATCCGGAGAAACTGGGTTGTAACATCTTTTTAGGGAGAGGTTGAGTATGTTTTTTCATTCGAGTAGCTCTGCATGCTTAAGAAATTTGAGTTGGTATAAAGGGCTAGAGCACTGAGCTGTGTACAGCATCCCAGGATGCCTGCAGCCCCAAAGTGCAAACTGCAGACGCTCTCGTGGCCTGAATGTGGAATTTTACCCACCAGAAAGCATTATTGGAGCCCAAAGTGGAAACTTTAAATAGCTCAATGCTTTTGGTGCCTTCCCCTTTGGTTTCAAAGCAATGACGACTGTGAGGCAAAGCTGACTTGTATACCAAAAAAATACCTTTCCAAAAAACATTCAATGAGGTAGCTCAGATCAATTATCAAACCCAAGTGACTATCAAGAAGCTTAATAAATGCTCAGGCATTTTAAAATGCAAATTGCTACAGTGCCTAGTAAATGCTCTTTCTTCCCAATTCCCGCAGGTGCATGCAAACCTTGAGAAGGGGCCCCCGCAAAGTGAGCATAGCAAGAGGCTGGGAGTCAGTGACACTGGCCAGGAGCAGAGAGGAGGGGCGCCCTGGTGCACCCAACTTAGGCTAACATAAGCCTGCAGACCACACAGCTCAAGTGCAGTCAGTCCCAGAGAACAAACACCAGGTAGAACTCAGGGCTCCATGGGCTGAAAAGCGGCCTTGACTCAAGGTGCTAGGGAACCCTAGGCCTGGTGCATTCACACTAAGATTGAGGCAATCTAGCACTTCCCTTAAAGCTGAGTCGGTATAAAGGCCTGGCCCACTGGAGCAGCTCAGGGCAGTCCTTCATGCTTTCTAGGGCCCCAGAGCCACCCTCCCTCTAGAGGACTCTGGCCCCTGCTGCCCCTGCCACACCACCCTGGGTGGGTTCTGGGAGAGGCCATGCTTTTAGCCACTTGTCCCCTGAGTTCTCATGGTTTGCTCACAGGCACAGACCACTCTTTGCTAGGTAGCTTTACAGAGGTCAAGCTCAAATGCCTTCCACGTGGAGTCCTGGAGAAAGGGAAAGGTGGCCACACCAACCTGGGCAACAATACGAATTCTGTGACTTCCAGCAATACGAAAGAGTTCACACACACACAAACATTCATGTGCACACACACGCTTTCACAGGCACACACATGTACACACTTAAGTGCACATACCCGCACTCACACAGGCACACACATGCACTCACCCATGCACACACGTGTGCACTCACACTCACGTGCACAGAGCAGTGCACAGCTGCTGGGCAATATCCCCGAGGGCAGCAAGCTCAGGTGCAGCCGGGGCAGGGGTTGGCGGAGTGAAGGGTCCTGGAGCAGGGCTGGGCAGTGTTGCTTGGGAAGGAGCCCTGAGCGCCCCACCTCACCCTGGCTATCTCCCTTTCCTGTACTCGGCAGACAGCACCACCGCACCACCACCCAGCCGGGCGCACTGAAGACAAGCGGTGGGAAGGAAGGCAGCAGGTCCCTTGTGTTAGGTCTCCGTCGTATAATTATCGTAGGCCAGTGGAGCCAGTGCCGGAAAACTGCTCCACCGCCTGGCGCCGTGCTGGGGCTCCATGCGCCCTTGCTCCTTATATTTACCCAGAATATTTTTGGCTTCTTCTGCATCCCGCAAAGGGCTCTCTCCATATTCTTCCTTCAGCCACTGCCTATACTGGAGAGGATGGAAACAAACCCGAAACGTCACACACATGTGCACACCTGCATCCACGCAGACTTGCACCTGTGACTTCACTGCAGAGATGGTATTGCACATAACCAGGGAAACAAACAGCAGTGGGAAATCACAGCTCTGTGGCTGCCCAGCCACGGTCAAGCAAGAGACGTAACTGATCCTTCAAGGTGTTGGCCTAGGACATGAAAACAGGCCAGACCAAGGAAATGGTACTTCACCCAGAGGGAGAGAAACAAGCTAGTAGGGGGTACCAGGCACAAGGAAACGACAAAGGGTAGGCGCCTGTGGCTTCCGCAGATGCATGAGGGATCTGTTACAACTTCTGAGAGGGTGCAGCTGGGTGCCCTGGGAGCTGATATCCTCTGTGGGCCTTTCAACTCCAAACGCCATGATGCTGGCTATGTATGGATAGACTGTGGCCACCATCCAAGGGCACCTGCCTACATCTCTGATGTCCCCTAAGCATTTCTTACCTCATGGACCTCATGCTTCTCAAACTCCTGGAGCTGTCTCTGGAAGCCCACGTTGGGGTTGGCACAGGATCTCCCAGCACGCACGGTGTGCAGGGCATCCTCCCAGCCAAAGTCAGTGACGGTCATGATGTACGCAATCACCAGCGTCACGCTCCTGGAGACCCCAGCCAGGCTGCGGGGTGCAAGAGAAGCACACGGGTGAGAGCAGTTTCAGATCCCCGGGTCCACCACCCAATCCATGTGGAGCGGGGGAGTCTATGGACCTTGTTTACAAAGTCTTCTTGCCTTGGATTACATGTGGACAGTAAGCACACTACCAGGAACCCACTCAGCACTCAGCACTCAGCATGCCAGCTTCCTCTACCTCCCGGCACTAGAATCGCAGGTTTTCTTCCGCTATTGAGCTTCATTTATTGGTTTGCTATGGGCTGTGGCTCCAGATGCTCCCTTGGTTCTAAGCCCCGCCTCAGGTCTTTCCCATTTCCCCGGAAAAATTACATGACTGAGGTACTCCACGGGAACTTGAGGCTTCTGGGGCCTACACAACAAACCCATTTATAACCTACTTGGTTTAGAATGCTTCATGTTCCTTAAAAGTCTAGTTTTCTTAGCTATATGAGGGCCAGATCTATAATTTTTAAAGCCCATGACATGCAGAAGCCCTTACCCAGTCTGACTTTTATGCTCTTTTTGACATAAATATGCAGTGTACCGAGCAGGCACGCTGTGTCTGCAGGTGGGAGCAAGGCGCCCTGCAGGCGGTAACGGTTAGGGTGAGCTACCTGGAGCAGGCTGAGTGAGAGGGCCCATTTTACATGTGCATGCAAATGAAGGCGGTCACAGAAAGGTTGTGCTTCGTCAGACTTAAGAGTGTTCTAGTAACAGGTTACGATGGGGAAGTTTAGCAAACGTCTCGCTTTTAGAAAAGCCTATCTTTAGATATATATAACTGTATGAAATATTAATTCCTAGAATATCGAGCCTACACATATTCAAATATAAATCATTATTTTAAAACCCCACTCTCAAGTAGTGGCTCTTCAACGAGGGTTTTATATTAGAAAACTGGGAGAGATTTTAAAAGACAGATCCTCTTGGGCTGCAACCCTGGAGATTCACATTCACTAGGAGCCTGGAGACGCCCAGGAGTGGGAGTTCCAGAATTCCCCTTTAATTGGCTCCAACTGAACCCCCAAGGTATGTGAAAGCCAAATAGAAATGAACATTAAAATCCTACCCTTTGTATTTATTATACTTTCTGTTTAAAAAAATGAGATGAAAAATCATATGATTTCAATAACCGTATGAAACTGCAGACACCACTCTAAAAACAACTGAACTATCCAGCGTCCTCCCCTGTCATGAGTTATTGGCCCTCAGAACACATTATAGTTTTTACAGGTGGCTTCTCTAAATGTCATGCATTGGGTCCTCTCTGTCCTGGCAGGGCTGCCACCAACCTTAGCAGCAATATTCCCCAGGAATTACCACTCTACGGTCCTAAAGAGCTTACAGTGCAAGGGTAACTTTTGGGGAATGTTAAAAGATTGTTACGCTTTCAGTTAATTAATATCACACTTTATTCAAGACAGAGAGAGGACCTGTCCAGCCAGCACCTAGACAACAGAGCCCTGGCTCCAGAATGTTGGCTACTGGTTCCCTGAGCAAATGAGCCATGTTATTAGTATGATTACAAGCGGTAATAAAAATGCCAGCCCACTTTCACTGAGAACTCTCTATGTGCTAGGCACACCACCAAGAGGTTAAGTGTGTTACAGTAGCTTTCTTTTCTCTCTCTCTCTCTCTCTCTCTGTGTGTGTGTGTGTATCTACACAAATTATAGCAGAATACAAGCAGACAGCTATCACTAAACTGGGTCATTTTGGTGTTGACAGTAATGCAATACTAAAAATCCACATTTGCAATCAAGTCTGCTGAAGAAAAAACAAGTGTCTTCAAAAAGTCGCTGAGGTTTCAGGGTTGAGCCTACAGAATCTGTGTCATCTGTAATAGGCTGTTCTGATGAAATGCTGGAGACAAGCCAGCAAAGGGAAGTTTCTGTTGTCTAGTAACCTTCATGGTCTGTACAGAAATCTTAGCAGTGGAAATGAAAAAAAAAAAAAAAAAGCAAAACCAGTTAGGTTCTCCTTCCATAGAAGGAAAGGGAGACTAACACACAGCAGTGGACACATGGTGCATGCATTTGAGATGTAGAGTTTACAGAAAACTGTTAGGAGGTGAAACCATTAATCACACACAGAAAAACACTTGATATGAGGCCAAGCCAAAGAGCATGCTGGAGCGCTATTAAGCAAGAGACACACATACCAGTGTACAAGGCAGCTCTCACCGCGGAGTCGGCACTCGTGAATGAATTTAATACTTTCTTTGAAATGTCTTGTCCTGGGGGAAGACAAAGAGAGAAATGATATCTCTCTACTTTACTCAATATATGAAAAGAAAATTCTACCTGAGGCTTCTTTCTTAAAATGTTTATTGATTTTTATGTATAACTGAAACACAACGGTACATATTTATGCACTACAGTGTGACACTTCAATGCATGTATAAATTGTATAATATAATGATCAAATCATTTACCTTATCCATCACTTTAAATATTTAACACTTTGTAGTGATAACTTTCAAAAGCTTCTGTTGTAGCTATCTTGAAGCATATGCTACATTATTATTTGCTATAGCCAAATAATCCACTGTGTAATAGAAACTAGAACATGGCTGGGCATGGTGGCTCACGCCTGTAAACCCAGAAACTTGGGAGGCCAAGGCAGGTGGATCACTTGAGGTCAGGAGTTTGAGACCACCCTGGCCAACACGGTGAAACCCCTTCTCTCCTAAAAATATAAAAATTAGCTGCGTGTGGTGGTGGGCACCTGTAATCCCAGCTACCAGGAAGGCTAAGGCAGGAGAATCGCTTGAACCTGGGAGGCAGAGATTACAGTGAGCTGAGATTATGCCACTGCACACCTGCCTGGGCAAAAGAGCAAAAAAAAAAAAAAAAAAGAAAGAAAGAAAGAAAGAAAGAGAAAAACAGAAACCAGAATTTATTCTTCCTAAGGTTTACTGAAAGCTCTCCCAGTCCCACACCATCAAAACCTGGTCATATTGTCTGTGGCTGGAGCTGTCTCAGCCTTATAATCCATCATTTACAATGCTGAGGTCTGGGAAGGCTGTGGATTGTCTGGAATTTTTAGAATTTCTCTGTTAAGAAATCTCTGAAACACACAGTTAGCACTGACTGGGGTCGGGGGAGGTTCTGGACAATCCCCCATGTTCAAACTGAGTCCCTCAATGCTCCAGCAGTACACACGGACCCTCACACCGGCTATGGAGGGTGCAGATCACCATGACACAGGTGAGGAAGGTGTCCATGTCGTGTGGGCTTTCCAAGTCCTAAAAGCTAGTTTACTTTTGTCAGTCTGGAAAATCTAAAAGCATTCTCCCAGACTGGTCTCCCTGGACTTTGGCAGTCCTGTCTGCAGCTCAGTGGAGAGCTGTGGGGAAATGAAATTCTGGCTCTAATCCCTCTCTGCCACTTACTGGACCATGTGGCCAGTAAGTGTTAAGAAATCTCTTATCTTAACACTTATCTTCTCAGTTATAAAGTGGGGCTGGTATTTGACAGGGTGGATGAGGTTAATACATGCCAATATGCTTTGCAAATTCTGAAGTCCTAAATGGGCTGGGCGTGGTGGCACATGCCTATAATTCTAGCATTTGGGGAGGGTGAGGTGGGCAGATCACTTGAGCTCAGGAATTTAAGCCGAGCTGGCAAAATGTCGAAACCTCATCTCTGCAAAAAATAAAAAAAAAAAATTAGTAGTCCTGTAGTCCTGGCTACTTGGGAGGCTCTCTTGAACCCAGGACAATGACGCTGCCGTGAGCCGAGATCATGCCACTGCACTCCAGCCAAAGCAATAGAGCGAGACCCTGTCTCAATAAATAAAAATCACAGAAATAAGTTCTAAATGATGATGCATGCCTTAATCCTTTCTTCTTCTACCTCTTAGCTTTTCAGACCACCCTCTTTTCTCGTCACTCCTTCAGCCCCTAACCATTCAGGGAGTGCCTACTAGTACGGCCTTGTGCCAAGTCCCTGAGGCACAAAGCCAGGTGGGGCTCAAGCCCCACTTCAGTGTGCTCCCAACCAGCCTGTGTGTCCCGTGCCACTCAGACCTCATCCTGGACTGGTTTGTGGGTTAAGTGCAGATACCTTAGGCGACAGACAGCACATGTGCCTCTCCAACGTCTTCTACCTTCAAATGGCTGTTAAAGCAGCAAAAGTTGCCCATGGACTAAACTGACTTCTCTTTAAACACTGATTGAGTACTGTACTGACCATTTGCCAGGGACTCTGATAAATTATAAAACATTCAGAGATAAAGAAGATGTCATTCCCAACTGCAGAATGCCGGGGCACATGAATGTAGTAAGAATGAGAAATTCAGGCATGGCCTAACAAACTCACCCAGGTACTGACAGCAGAAGAAACTCAGCAGCCTCACGGTAGGTGCTCAGTGAGATGAGGACAGCCAGGAAGCAGAAGCAATTGTCCATGTACACGCATGCACACACAAACATGCACACACATGTTCTGCCAACAACTGCAGTGTCACCGCAAGCGCAGATCCCTAGGTGACCAAATCAAGGACTCCGGACTCTCACCTGACGTCTCTAATTAGCACGTCTGCTTTCGTTAATGTTCCCAGGGATAACTGCTCCCAGAGGTAAACTCGTAAGTTGGTTTGGTACACAGTAGACAGGAAAGGATTCTTGCTATAATCAGGAAATCTAAGGTATCAGTGCTGAAGGAGACTTCAGAGCAGAAGCCCATTAGAGCCAGGCCATGAAGCCAAGTATACGTCAGGGTGGGGCACCGAGGGTCAACTTGTTGGGCAGGAGTCTGGTCCCCAGCAAGGAGCCGGGCAGCCCAGCTGGGAGCTCCCCACCCCTGAAGCAGAACTAGCCATCTGGAGTTGGCAGGGAAGTCTGCTTGTCTGGAGGTACTGGAACTATAGCAAGACCTGGTCAGTTGCATTTTTTTTTTTGGGAAGGACATCCCCTCTTCCTGCAGCTCTGTCCCTGTTGAAGTAAAGGCAAAGCCATGGGTAGGGACTTCTGGAAAAGCTTTCCCTTCCTGAAGAGAGGAAAGCGAACTCGCTCTACCCCCGGCTTCCTGTCACGGAGCTGGGAGAGAGTGCCATGCTCAGAGCTGCACTACCTGCTGCCAAGTGTCTCTCTCCCTTAGAATGCCATGTCAGTTAGATACGGTATTCTGCTACTCATGGCCGAATTCATGCTACCTGATATCAGCAACTAATTCAAGAATATGTAAAACCTTGAGTCAACTCATCTGGCCCAGAAGTGACTCCAGATTGCTGGTCTGCAACTCGCTTGGTGGTTTACACCGGGGACCTGCCCTTCTTGCAGGCCACTGCACACAGGAGACAGACCAGTGCACAGGCTGGGGGTGCTGACTGGTTGGCTGCAGGGGTGCAGCAGGATGGCACCCTCCTTGACCCCACAAGCTGTTCATGCTGTGGCCACCAAGGGTGTCAAGATGCTGTCCCTGCCTGCAGTGCCTGCTCTTGCCTGTTCTGTGTGGCTCTCCTGGTCAAGAAGAGCCACGTCTGCATGCAGAGCAGCCAGAAAAGCAAAAGCAAATCTAGAAATGAATGCCGACTGCCTGAGTAAATGAAAAACCACAGAGCACCTCAGAACACACTGCAAAGACCACACAGTGACATGAAAGTTAGCCGTGCCCCTCTGAGTGGAGACAGGATTGGGGTCACATTCAGTTCTGTGAAGCTCACCAAGGTCTTGTAAAGATGACAACTGAATCTCTTCACTGAAACTTTGGAGTGGGAACCACTTCTTATATCTGGCTTTGACATCTGCACGTCCCCAACCACACACACAACCTTACATATTGTGGGGCTGAACCTGGGCTCAAGAGTCAGACTTGCCACATCTCAAAATAAAAGGGGGGAATGTGCTCAGTCTGGTGCCATCCAAACCCACCTGCAACCAGGGAGCCGAGTGGGCATGGGAAGGAGCTGAGGAAGTCACAGAGGTGACCCCGCTCCGCACCCTCACACCCCACAGCTCTTTCTGTCTGTAGCAAGAGTAAAGTCCAGGAGAGGCTGTAAGACATAGGTCCTATCCACCACCATGTTGGGGGCCTGGGCTGCAGAGCTCTGTGCAGGCATTGTGACAGGGCCATTCGCAGCCCCACCTCAGGAGCCTGAAGGATGCCAACGAGGCGGCCGCTCAGAGCTCCGCAGCAAAACTTGACTCATGGACAATCTGGCACAAAGCCAAGCCAGAGAGCTATTCCTAGAAATGCCTTTTCCAAGAAAAGCCCAGAGGCAGCCGAGCACACTACTACTCTGGTGCAGGACTGTGTGTAGGGGTGTTATTTCCAGGGAAGCTGATGACAGAAGCCCCAACTCTGGTCATTAAACTCCCTCCTCCACAGTGGGAAATACCCACGGCCCTGGTCCTTCTATTGCTCAACTGTAGTTAGAAGCAGAAGCGCAAGTCTTAGGCACTATCGTACCGCAAGCTGTTTCAATGAACGCAAGTTCCCTGTTCTTGCTCTCCGTTTCGTTGGCAGTTCACCTTTACATCCACACACAGCCGTGTGGAATAGGCTCTGTCCACAGAGAGCCAGCAAACACATGCACAAGGAAGCAGGGACCGGACCACGCTTGCATTAGAAACTTACCAAACAGCACCTGGGGCTATCATGCCCGCTCCTGGCCTCAGTCCTTGGAGCACACCTAGGGCAGCAGGGGCACGTCGAGGGAGAGGGGACTCACAAACAGCCCAGACACTCCCAGCTGTCCCCCTCTCTCCTCACAGACCATCACCCTCTGCCTGGGTCCCTTCCTTTCTGCATCAAAGGCCAAGAGCCAGTGCTCAGATGGGTTCTCCTGACCTTCAGAGAGTCTAAGGAAAGATGGTGGGTGAGCCTGTAAACTACACTGCATAATGTTCACGTTTGAGGCTGAACAACTACTTTTCACTCCAGGACTGCAAGATTTGGAGGCCTCAGTCCCCACTGTAGGATCTAAGATGGTCCTGTCCTCCTCAAAAGGACTTTGCCTGTTGGAGTGGGAGCCCAGGGATCTGGCTGAGTACCTTGAATGACAGCTGGTCCTACCCCAAAGGCCAAGGTATCAGACCAGGCTGTAACAACAGCAAAGGCCACAGAAACGCAGGGTACTCATCCTTCGTTCTGATACAAAAGTGTGTGTGCATAAATGAAAGCAAAGGAGAAACAAACCCAAACCCAAAACAGGTTAAGCATCCTTCTATGTAAAATATATATATATATATATATATATATATATATATATATATATATTACATATGTAAAGACATGTTTTTGCTTAGAAAAAACATTTTGTTTGTTTTCTAATAGCAAATGGGTAGACTATTCTAACTGCATCCAGGCTCTGGAAGGTGGTTTCGTATCAGAGAGCTGCTTCCTCTTGGGGCAGGATCTGCCCAGGGCCCCTCACCCACAGGCCCTGCCCCAGCATACTTTCCAGCTGCAAGGCTGATGGTGAAGCCCCTCAACCTAGAGGTAATGGGAAGAACGTTCCTCACCAGACATGGTGGAGCTGCTCTATCAGTGCACAGCATTATACACAAAACCAGCCCACATTTGTATCAGTGATTCCCCAACTTTGACATTTATACCCAGTCAACATTAAAAATAGAATTGAGGGATGCTTATATTGTACTTTTCATTTTGCCAGGTAAGGTCCTTTTAAAAGCAAACTAAAACAAAGAAAGACCTTTCTACCACTTACTACAACATCATTTCCCAGAAGAATATTTCAACAACAAAAAAGAAGGACACAGTCTAAGACTAGAGGATAGTTCTTAAAGTTGAATACATGAAGTCTGCTGAAAAACCGAATGCACATTTTCGGCTCTCATTTTCTCCTTGAGCAGGAAATCGTCACTAGGGGCTGGCAGAGCCCTCAGGAACTGTCTAGAAGCAGGGCCACAGTAGTCCAAGGGCCCATCTAGCTCTAATCTTGCAAAAGTGCTCCTTTACAATAAAACAAAGAAAAACGTAAATGAGAGAAAAAGAGAGTTGGAAGTACAGAAAGTGTCAGTTAAAGAAAATATAGACAAAAAGATAGGGAGGTAGAATAAGGCAAGGACGTTTTACCAATGTTTTCGATATAGCCTCTCTGTATTGCTAATGCTTCTTCTCCCCACAAAAACCTCAAGAAATTTACAGACCTGCTAGATTCTAAAACCACTGAATGTCACAAAGGCGCTATTGCAATGATGCAACCCTACCGACTCCATAGCCTGGAAGAGGTCAAATGCCCTTGGACTTCACAGAAAAAGAAAAAAAAAAATCTGTAATTACTTGCTTCATGATGTCAAACTACAAAATGCCAATGTAATATATACTAAAACAAGATGAGTAAACATAAGTTAATACACATCTAACCATTCAATTTCAAAATACATTAAGTCTTTACTTGAAGACAGAAAATATAATCTTATTTTCAGAAATGCTTAGTATTCATAAAAAAAAAAAAAACACTTTCACTTGTATCATCTCACCTAATACCATAGAAAACCCTGTGAGATAGGCATTTTACAGATGAGAGAAGAGAGGTTAAAATGACTTGCTGAAGAAATCCCATAGAGAAAGCAAAAGCAAGTATTTCCAAATCCCTTAATTCGCCAACCCATGCCATGCTGGCCACTTGGGGACCATGCAGTGCGTGATTTGATACCAACTCTAGGATGCCTCTAATTATGACAAAATCATGCAAAACATACCACAATAGGTCTGTGGGGTTATTACAACTCTGAGAACTTGAACTTTTACATTTCCTGACTTGGCAAGGTTAGCTGGTTGGGGAACTGAGCTGAAATTCTAACATGTTAATGTTATCTCAAACCAGGTTTCTGCATTTTAAGTTCCTGGAAGATCAGAGAGGGAGATTTGAGAGGATTAAGGCCAAGATAGCAAGCAAACTGACCTTTCTGGGCAGTTTGCAGCCACTTATGTCAAATGACAGACAATAGCTAGTCTCAAAGGTCACAAATCTCTTACTAAACATAACTACTCAGAATTCCTGTTAGTGCAGGGATTTGTGGGAGAAAATTCAAGATACATAAAGTGTTACATTACATCAAAGCTGGCATTCATTTTTAAAATCTGTACTTAAGTTTAAAACAATGAGCAACACAGTCTTCCAGAATTTATCATTGAATGAAGAAACTCAGGCATCAGGAATTTTTACAGTGGCAAAAGAGCTACTATTTCAAATTGTTTATGTCACACAGAACACATTTTCCAAGTGACAGATAAGACTTCTTTTGCTTTTGCTAACTAGAGAATTAAGAAAATTTGTCTCCTGACCATCCTCATTCATTGGAAAGCAAAAGTTGACTGTCAGCACCTGATATTTGGTGACTAACAAACACCCCAATAAATACCATGAGAGAGGTAGGTGTTCTGCCTGCCAACTTGAGGTGAATCATTTGATTATATTGTAAAAACATGCTCACCAATAAAAAGTACGCTGTGTCTTCCAGTGGAACACTTGGAACAGGTAAAAAGAAACTCAAGCTATTTCACAGCCTGCCTCTTAACAAGCCGAGTCACTCAAAAGTTCTGAAGTCAACTCCACCATTTCCACGTAACTTCAGTACAGCAATCAATATTTAGAGTCATGGACATATGTGTGCCGAAGCCTTATTCATAAGCCTTGCTGTTACTAATGGATTAAAAATAAACGTTTCCCCAAAGAATCATACAAGAGCATGACTCCCAATCGCAGAGTGGCCACCTTTCTCCACCTTTTCATGAACTACGGTGCTGACTTCCTTTTCCAGCTGAAACAGAAGTCTCACTGCTGTAGGGCTTTGCTGGAAACTGCAGCAGGGGCACATCCTCCACACACAGGCCCCAGATAGGGCAGTGCCACACCTATCTATGCCCTAAGCCTACCTACATTTATGGTTTGCCTTCGTAACTCTTTGTTACCCAGATACAAAGAGTGAGTTACAAAGGCAAACCATAAACTTAACAGGACCTCTTTACATATTTGGGACAGGAGAGAACTAATTAAAATTGACAGGTAGGAGGGAGGTGGGGGATGAGAAATTGCTTAAAGAGTACAATGTTCACTCTTCAGGTGATGGATGCACTAAAAGCCCAGATTTCACCATTAAGCAATATAGCTATGGAACAAAATTGTACCTGCGCCCCTTAAATCTATGCATATTTGAAAAAGAAAAAGTATGGACTAGTCCTTCAGCACCAGGGGTGACTGCAATTGGGCTTTTCTTGACAGAAGATCTGAACTGACCCACGAGACCTGCAGCTGGCATATCTCGGTCTCCCCGTCCTTCCACGTCAGCACATCTCTCAAGGAACTGAAGCAGACTTCCTGGGCACCAAAACTTGTTATTGCAACTACCTTTTCTGTAACTCTCAAGATACATTAATATACACGGAATAAAAGCAGACTCATTTTTTAAAGTGCCCAGAGTTCACCGAGAACACCTTCACATACATGACCTTGCCTCCAAAAACCCTTAGGGCAAGCATTTTCAGATGAGAGAACTGAGGTGTCGATGGGTTAAAATCACCTGCCCAAGGTAGGTGGAACTGGTTTTACAGTTGAGATTTTCTAACATCTAGGTTGACTGCTTACTTGTCTATAGTGCAAGGGGCCATTCCATGCTTAAATAAGGTCAGTGTCACAAAGATGGCACTCAGCTCCTAGCAAAGCTGAGAAGCACTGGGGACAGCTCAAGGACAGGTGGCCATCTGCGCTGACAACCCATGGCCAGAGCCCAGCGTGGGTCACATCTGAGTCTTTCTTCTAAAGAATCAAATTGCCAATCAGGTACTGACAAGTTCAACAGCATGTCAGAATCTCGGTGTGAGATAAGAGCAAAGCAACCCCTCTAAAAATAGCCACCAAAACATGGGCAGAAGATTGCTGTGGTCTTCAGAGAAAGGCAGTGGCTCACTTCCTTCCGTGTGCACTATGCCTTCCAACCACTTCTGTTTCTTGACACGACTAGTAACCAGGGAAGTTCTCTAATGCTGCTTCTCCTCCTTCCAGGCCTAGGGTGCTATTCTGTTTTCCTAGGAAATCCCTCCTCCACCATCCTCAAACTTAAAGGTTCACCTTTCTGTGAAATAGCAAGAGTGCATGTGGAAACACAGCCCCTGGGTAGCACACAGTACCTCCAACTTCCCACCTCCCATTCCCTCCTAGTCTCTAGCACCTCACTTTTACATGTCAAGCCATCTGACTGCAGCCCTATTTTCTTTTCCCCAAAAAGACAGATCTCACATAATTATTGAATAACCTGTGATTTCTCTGCTCTGCCCCAGTGAAGACTCAAGGTCGGCTGACGGCCAGCGTTTAAAACTCCCAGAGTGGTGGGACACTTGCGATCCTGAACATCGGGGCATACGGTGTCACTCCTGATCTGTAGGGTGTGCATGCACCAGTGCTTGAGGCATAAAAGCTGAATCCAGACAAGCCTGAGGACTCTCAAATTCACAAGCTCCACCACAGCCTACAACTTCCCTATGAAATGCAATAACACGCAGTTCTAGGAGGGTTGCTGTGTCTGACCTGTGGCATACAGCATGGGGCCAGCCTGAGAATCAGAGGCCAGACTCAGCAGCAAGGGCTGCTAAGTACTTTACATCCAGCCAAATCTCTGCTTAAGGAAAACCGTAATCTACTCCACGTCATGGTATCTCCAGGTCCCTTCTATGCAAGCAAGAGTGACTGCTAACGCTGTAGCTGCCACGGGTCTCCAGAGCCCTGCCCTTGATCCTGCCAAAACCTAATCCTATCCGTCTCCACAGGACTTCTTCCATATGGAAAAGGGAGCAATTATGAATCTCTATAGGTACAAACAGAGTTAAAATGACATCAGAGGTTTATTCGGCTGTAAAGAAATAGAGGACTGGACTTTCCTAAACCAGAATGACCTATTCATTCCACTCGGCCAGGCTTTAGCAGCATGCGGTCCCACACGACAGCCACCAGCCTCCTGGGGTTCTCAAGCCCCGGAAACGCAGCTGGTCCAAACTGAGATGTGCTGAGTTTAAAACAGCACACCGGAGTCCCCAGGCTTTGTATGAAAGAAGGACATAAACTAGCTCATTAATTGTTTATATCGAGTACATATCAAAGTATTTTAGATACACTGGATTAAGTAAAATATATTATTAGAATTAATGTTGCCTGTTTCTGTTTGCTTTTTAAAATGTGCCTCCTCGAAAATTTGTTTTGCCCTTTTGTGGCTCACTATTTATTTCTACTGGAAAGCTCTGCTTTAGACAAAACCCAACAAATCCCTTACAGTTTTATTTCTAGAGAAAAGATGAGCATACTAAAGGTTTAAGGTATCCTTTTTAAAAATCAGACCCTTCTTGTGGACATCCCGTGAGTCTCTTTGCATAACGGAAGGACCAGTCAACCATAAGAAGCCTCCCGTCACAGCTCATCCCAGCCTGGCCAGCATCGACTTCGGCAGGCTCGCAGTCTCTTCCCTGGGGCCCCAGGCATGCAGGGTCATCAAGGGTCCCATGAACTCCGACGACTTCACAGTCTTCTACTTCTTTGACTTAACCATCCTGTATTCATTTTTTAAAAGATCTCCAAATAATACAGAAAAAAGAAACTTACAGGTTTTGAGACGGTGAATCCGCTGCTGGGATGCACAGGTATTTAACTCCCTGCAGAATGATAAAAAGTAAATACATAAAAATAAAAACATGAAACTCAGTGGAGAAAAACATTTAAGGAACTATTTGCTCAGGTCAAAAAATTAAAAAAATAAAATAAAAAGGAGAAGTTTTTCACTCATCTTTTGTTGCCAAGGAACTGCAGAGAAACTAATTAAAGTTCCTGGTTATTTTCCATGACCATTCGTACAAATAATCCTGCTTTGGTTTGCAAACAGCTTGTAGGTTTAGGAAACATTCAAATGGTACATCAAAAGCGTGAAACAGTTGAGTACTTTTCAGTGTCAACTACTTTCAAAACCAGCATCTCAGATGCTAGGTTATATATTCCAATTTTTTTATGTATTTCATTTAGGATTCTGAATGTTCAAAAAGGAAGCACTGTTAGTCAGAACCTTAACATACTGAGTGAAAACTATAACGTCACATTACAGCTTTCTCCATCAATTTTAGTATCATGACAGCTACAATTTCACCGATGCACCAATACAAGCTTTACACCCTAGGGATGATTTGCTTTATTTTGCTTGCTTTTCAGGACAATAAAAGTTTGTATATCAAACAAACATACTTTTTCTTTTTTAAAGAATGGCTCGATGTGAAAAAAAAATAAACTTCATATACTCCTCTATAAAACTCAGAAAAAGGTTTATGTAAATCCATGCTACAACAGGCATACTAAATTTGAGTTTTATTTTTAAAAAACTGGCTTTTTCTCTTTTGGAGGGACTAAAAGAATTTTTCAAAAGGTCTGTCAAGTAAAAAACACAAAATATAAAAATCTTATATTCTCTTTGTAAGGTATCATAGCTTGATGAAGAATTAGATATATTATTTTTAAATTATTCCTCTCCTAATTGCCTAATCTCACAGAATCTTGCCACCATGTCATGGACAATATTGGGGGTTGGGGGAGCACATCAGAAACTGGAAAAGTAACCAGCCTTGGAGAATAAAAGGACAGATAGGTAGAAGTGACAACCTCAGGTTCCCCAGAAGATGGAGTTACAAAGCAATCTTCAAGAATTATTCACGAATAATTTTTGCATTTTTAAATTAAACTTTTGTTAACTCCTATTAGGAATTTCTGTGCTGTACTTGCTAATAGGAACAACTAAATGTGTAGCTGTCCCTAATCCTTCCACACTTCCTACACATTTTAATAGTTCCTAACACTGTGAGTCCCACTTTTCCAGTACAGGCACCAGATACACTTCATGTCCCAAACTCCTCCCTTGCGATCACAGCACAGACTCCCCACCTGGCTTCATGGATCCAAAGATACACCCTCAGAAGTCAGATCAGGAGCTCCTGAGTGGGATCTGGGAAGCACGCGTGGGCTTCGTGGGTGCAGGGTGGGGCAGAGCGCATGCACTTTGCTGGTGCAGGTGGGGCAGGGGTGGGCTGGCTCAGGGCAAAGTGGGTGCTGAGCCTGGGGCCAGTTTTTTGGGGATTGTTCCTGAATTTCGGCCTAAAACCTGTTCTCCATCTATTCTGAGGGAACCATGAGCTCTGAACTCTCTCTCAGTAAGAGCTCAGTTTCCTGCTGAAACTGATTCAGAGCAGGATCTGTTGACTGCAACTAAGACCTAAGTGATTGAATTCCCTCTTGCCCTCTCCCACAATTAGGGGTCAGATCAACATTTTTTCCCCTGCAGTTTCTATATATTTTGTTTCCACCTCTGAATCATCTTTATATTCTCCAATAAAAGCCATTTTGGGTTTTGAAGGAGATGAGTTTTACCACTATTTATCCACATGGGAACATCTCACTTGAGACCAAATGGGCTTCGACCATGCCAAGGGTTAATTTAGGACCTGCTGGTGAAAGAGGAAAGTGAAGCAGCAGCTTCTCCCTCCTTCGCCTTCACTTTGTCATCCCCAGTGGCCTCCTCCTGTCTCTGTCCTCATTTCTCCTGGGCCCGTGGGCTGTGCTCTCCTGGGAACACTGAGCAGTTGTCTGAAACTCTAAAGTGTCTTCAAACCCAGAAAGGTATGACAGCTGGGACTTAAAGAGAAAGCAAATGGAAAAGGAAATATTACTGTTAAAAGTAATTTCAGTCCTTTCCTCCATGGAGGCCAAACAAGCTTGTTGGTATAGATCCACATACATTGATCACTTCCTGCAGCCACCATTGAAATGACTCATTCACTTCTTTCCTTTTACTCTTAAGTGAGAGTTGGCAGTGGATCAGTCCAGAAACTTGTGAAATCCTTTCCTCCCACACACTTCCTCCACCCTCCTTGGAGACCAGCACCTCCAGAGGGACCAGAAGGAGTCTCAAGTTCCCACCTTCCCTTCCAGTGCCCTCTTCAGTGTTAGCGACTTCCATCTGGCAAGGGTGCTTTTGTGAACCCTTTCTAGGACCAGATGGAAATGCCCACCTGTCAAAGACGTTGACTGACAGCCACTTTATTCTAGCAGAATCTAACATCAGCCTGGTCTATATAGCAAGAGGAAAGAATAAAAAAAGAAGGACAGGAAGAGAATGGACAGAGGGTCTGCTGAATAGCTCTTTGTTGGCTGACAGCATTCATCGTAAGTACCAGGCATGGAACTGGACAGCACTCTGCTTCCTACGGGCAGTCTCCATGTGTGGTTGTGTTCCCTTTCGTGGCGCCTGAGGCACAAAAAAAAACAACTCAGGTTGGTCCCATGAGGCAGGAGCACCTTGTCAGGTGGGCATGAGAATCTACCCACAGGAGGATGACAAAGGCTCTCTCTCCATCTGGGAACCACCCAAGATGAGAAGGCAGCTCTTAGCCATGCTGGCTCTTGCCCACATTCGCTGGGGTAGGCGTGTGGCAGCTGCAGTTTCCCATCTGTGAGTCTTTTAAAGAGAAACAAAATGGCTCCCAACCCCAATGTGGGGACCCCCTGCTGTTAAGGCAGGACAGATAAAAATATAAAACCTAAGACAAGATTATATTCTGTGGAAGACAGAATAACAACAGCAATGGTAACATGTTTCCCTGCAAGGGTGCCCAGCATACAGCAGGCACTCACTGAAATGTCTGCTGAGTGATGAGAGAGAGGATGAGAACAATGAACACGAAGACGCACTGCAAGATGAGTGCAAGGAAAGAAACATACTGTAAAGCACCATCCTTTGTTCTGGTGACCATGAAACAAGAGGTGGGCTTCGGCCCATGCCATGCAAAGGGCAAGCCACCCACACATGCTCCAGGGACATCAGCGTGACTCCTGGCCACTGGAACAGGACGCAGCTGAGAGCCAGTCAGTGTGATCCACAATAAGAATATGCAAACTCAGTCAAGGAAGGAGTCAAAACTGTCAAAAAGGTTCAGCTGCTCGCCACCCAAGAACATCTATTTATCTTGCTTAGTCATTAACAAAGGCCACAGACTACAGAATTTGAGTTACCTTAAAACAGCTTCAGATACCTGCACATGTGTACAATTCATGACAGTTAATTACTAATTCAGAAAGCAAGTATGAATCCCCCAGTGCCACAAGAAAGCTGGGCCCAATTACAAGTATCCCAGTACTAATGAAGTTAAGTTCTGCAAGTGTTTTAATGTGGTGTGGAATAGATGTTTCACCAAATAGGTCTTAAAGACAGGACCACTCTCCAGTGTTGAAGTTTAGAGAACTAGAGATAAAGGATAGGATGTGTTTAGATAAATTATGGAAAGTAGAACAAACTTGGAGGTTAAAGAAAAGCCATAAAAATTCTAGAACAATCCGAAACATTAAGTAATAAAAATAGCAGTGATGTTTCCATTACTATAGTGCTTGCTGTAAGGTATTCACCTCTTTCTACTACCTCTAATATTTGAAAAAGTAAAGATAAAATGGGTTATCTTCCTGTTGCAATAAAATTCTCACTAAATAAATAAAAATTCAGCACTTTCCATGATGTTCCAAAAAAGTGGACTGGTGGAAAGCTAATTAGCATTAAAGTTTTGAGACTATTAAATATCAAGTTATGATGTTTCAATCTAGAGTGCACTGAAATACAAAAACAAGCTCAGTTAAGAAAAAGGGGCTCTGTGTATGCTTCAAGACCATCATGATTTCTGTGAGGACAAAAAAAGAGCAGCTGATTTATTTTGACTGCATATAGCATTATAAGTGGTGAAGTGAGCACCAGAGAGAGGAAAAGCGGGAAGAATTAAGAAACAGTCTCTACCTGTATTGAGGGGACCACAGGTACACTGAATATTATATTACTAACACCAAGCAGCATGCATAAAACAATTAGTATAAAACAACTGGTGTAAAACCATGTGGTGTAAAAATTAGGAAGATGCAGGAAAGAGGCAGGAGAGATGGGGGATCTGCGAAGGAAAGCTTTCTGGTGACGCTTTCATGTTTAGTTTTTGAAAGAAACGACAGACATCACTTGGAGAAGAAAGTTCAGAAAGTATTCCAGTGGCTCTTGTTGAACCAGAGCTTAGAGCTGTCTAAGTCTATCTTCTCAAAAGTTCTAACACTTTTCAGTTTTCTATTTCAACAAGTATAGTAACCACCAAAAGTGAGGTTTTTATGTTTCTTTGGGCCTGAAACTAAAGATTACACTTAAAACGATACGGAGGCAGGTACCTGAAAAGCAGGGCCAAGGCTCTGATTTCATGACTGGTAAAGAAACAGATCAAACTCTCGCTTGTTTCAAGTATGATTTCTAACATTCACTGTTCTTTTCCTTCTGAGGCAGTGTAAGAAGGAGAGTCTTCTGAAGAGCCCAGCTGACATTCTACTTTCCAAAAGGAAGATAAGCCTTCAGAAGCTGTGTCTCTTGCCCCGCACAGCCGACAGAAATCAGTTACAGGACCGAACTGGATCCCTAGAGGAGCCCATTCAAAACATGAGGAGGAGAACAAGTTCCTGAGGGCCAGGATCAGGAAATCACGCAGTGGAAAAGGATTTTGGCTGCTAATAAGCATATGATGACTAGAAGCCCCAGTTTCTCATCTCAGCCCATGTGGCAGCAGTGACAGCATGGGCCAGCCCAGGAGGGGTCCTCCTCCAGCAATAGTGTCTGTTCTTTGACCATGAGGCCCATGAGGGAGGAGTCGGGTGCCCTGCTGAACCAGCCTGTATAGCCCTGCACACACACTCTGTATTCACATTGTCCCACTACCACAATTAACAACTAAGTGAAACCAACCAGTGACCTCTCAAGAGCTACTTCCACCTCATTCCCAGAAGCCTGACCCTAAAAAAGAAAAAGAGAATTAAAAGCCAAATTTAAATTTGAACCACTCCTCCCCTGATCAGAAGCAAGGTCACAGCTTATAATACTATTATGAGAAATACACAAAGCAGAAGACTCTCCCATTGGAGACAGCCTCTCTCTATACTATTTTGCGGTAAAAATACACATAAGATTTACCATCGTAGGCCAGGCGCAGTGGCTCACACCTGTAATCCCAGCACTCTGGGAGGCCAAGGCGGGTGGATCATGAGGTCAGGAGTTCAAGACTAGCCTGGCCAACATGGTGAAACCCCATCCCTACTAAAAAATATAAAAATTAGCCAG
Organism: Cacajao melanocephalus; assembly: GCA_963573385.1. NCBI lineage: Eukaryota > Metazoa > Chordata > Mammalia > Primates > Pitheciidae > Cacajao > Cacajao melanocephalus. The sequence continues at coordinate 31,440 of CAUYLG010037862.1, forward strand.
GTGTGGTGGTGGGCACCTATAATCTCCGCTACTTGAGAGGCTGAGGCAAAAGAATAGCTTGAACCCGGGAGGCGGTGGTTACAGTGTGCCGAGATCACACCACTGCACTCCAGCCTGGGACACAGTAAGACTCTGTCTCAAAAAAAAAAAAAAAAAGAAAAAAGATTTACCGTTGTAATCATTTAGGGTATATGGTTCAGTGGCATTAAGTACGTTCACACTGTTGTGCAACTATCACCACCACCCACCTCCAGGACTTTTTCATTTTCCGAAAGTAAAACTCTGTACCCATTAAGTAATAACTCCTCATTCCTCCCACCCCCGACCACCACCTTTCTCCTGACTACTGCACTTTCATATAAACCTGATGGCAAGCAAACTCTGAAAACAGTCTGGCCACACTTTTGAAGACTGCAGACCCAAAAGATGGCAATCACGAACTTGAAATTGCTTTTTGATGCACACTACATGTTTGACGATCTGTCTCCTCTTTGCAAGGTGTCTTTATTCCACAGAAAACATATGAAAATGCTCGTTTCCATGTGTGGAAGCCCAACTCAGTGCCTGGCACACGCATTTTGATTATTTCTCCTCCAGGTATGACTTTTCACATAGCCCGTAACATTTGCAGAAATTATGTAAGGTTAAAGGGGAAAAGCAGAATTCAAAATCCCATTCCCAGAAAGATTACACCTGGAAAAACTTATGCATGTCTATGTACTAAGTGCTGGAAGGAAGTGAACACCAAAAAATAAAATAGGCAAGGTCAAGCAGATGAGACCTCTCTTCGCTGTTTTGTTTGCATCCCAGCAAAAGTCCCAAATAAATGACTATAGAAAGCTGCCACGGCAGATACAGATGCTCCTTTCCTTAGGCTGCATTATTCATGCTTGAAGTCCATGAACACAAACTGAAGATGCATTTTCTTAAAGCTCCCATTTGCCACTGATTCTTCTTGCATCAGCTAAATTTAGGAAACAGTACTACAAATAATAACTTCCAAGAACTCTGTGGTACTGGTGGGGCGGGGAAGGAGTGGGAGGTCAGAGTGGAGAGACAAGATTTAGCCTCTGGTTTGATTCTGTGAGACAACATGCAAATGAAAAACCTCCAACACCTGTTGGCTTCTTTCAGGTTAGTCAAAAACAGACATACACTTGACTTGTCAAATCAACAGATGAGGACTCAAAAGCTTATTTTTGTTCAAGATATTTCAGTGCAAAGCTAAAGTGGGCACGGTCAGAATGTCAGATTTCCTCCAGCCATAGGGGCTGGGTTATGGGAAGGCAGCGAGGGAGATTCACTCTAGCTCCATCTCACCACTGAAAGCCCTGCCCTATCAGTGCTTTCGGTTCAGCTGCAGGACTTGCTGATGTACACATAGTGACTCATGAAAACTGGGCCAGTTTCAGCAGTCACTCAAGACCAAGGCATTCCGTGATATTACTTAATGAAGGTGAATCCTGAAAAACCCCTATCGAAAAACTGCCATAAGTGAAAGCTGCTGCTTAGGAATCAGCAGTAGATATTCTAGGAGCATTCTCTGTCTATGTCATTAGGGAAAAATTTATTTTTTACAAGCGTTATCTGATCACACATCTCAGCTGCTGAAAAACATTCAGCTGGCTCCTCTCTGCAAAGTAAAGAAGACCCACTTCCACAGTGCTTCAGCACCTGTCCACAACCCCTTCCTGACCTCACATCCATGATGTCTCCCTCCTACACCCCCAGCTCCCCAAACTCCAGCGACCCTGGGCTGCTGCCAGTCTCCCCACATGTTCTGTGCTTTCCTGCCCCTGGCCATCCTGCCAAGTCCCTGTGATTTCTCTCTCTGGAACAGGCTTTCTGTATGGCTCTTCTCAGTAAAATCTTCCTGACACACCTACCAGGCTCTCATGAAGCCTTCTCTCCTCTCCTTGGTCTCCCCCTCAGCAGACTTCGGCCCCGTGCTGGGCACCCACACCACCAGCAGCACATGGGCACAAGGCCCCGGCAACGAGGACTGGTGCTGTGTGAAGGGCCAGTATCTCTCATAGACCCCAGAGTCCTCGAACACCCAGGGTTGTGCTCATCATCTGTCAGTCTCCTGGGACCTCACTCCTGTTAACAGTTCCAAGTGAAGAAAAGAATGCATGGGGAGGGACATGCCATTTCAGAATTTTACCCGATGTGCCCCGACAGCGCTGCTCCCAGGCTGGCTACGGCACCTGCAGGCAGCCCTGGTGTCACCATCCAGTACAGGCCGCCAGTGCCAGGGCCTTATCGGGCCCGTACCTTCACCTTCATTCTCCTCCAGGCTGTAAATGGGGCTCTGCTGGACATGGTGAGTGTACTCTCCCACATGGAAAACCATGACAGGCAAAGACAAGGCAAATATGCCAGGCATTTTAGGGGCTGCATTAAACTTGGGGCTACCCAGCCCCAAGCTTCAGACCTGGCCTGAGCTCCTGGAAGCTCTTAGGTTCCTCTCAGTAGTGCTCCTGTTGCCCAGCAGCGAAGCCCAGGGTGGGTGAACTAGGGCCCATGTTCACGGGGGCAGAGCTGTGCCCACTGATTTATGTATTGTCTGTGGCTCCTTACCTCATGGTGGAGGGTAGAGTAGCTGCAGCAGAAGTCTCCAAAGGCCCAACTACTTACTATCTGGGCCTTGATAGACAAAGTGTGCCAAGACCCAGTCTAGACAGTCCCATTTCACAAAGTCATTCTGATGGCTGGCAGCTGTTTCGCATGTCCCATTGGTCTTCTACATTTAAATGACATCTGATATGGCACATTACCTTCTTCGAATTGCAACACTCTTAATCTGCAGTTGTGCTCAGTTCTCTTCTTTACTCTGATGCAGACAGGCACAGAAGGATTTCCCTTGAGCACAGGACTTTAAACAAGGAAAGTCAATGTAACATGTGAAAAATACTAAGCGCAGTGCCAGAACACAGTAGATGCTCAATAAATGGGAGTTGACAGGATTATTGCCAGTGGCTCTTCCTCAAGGGCAATCCCATGTGCGTAATTACCAGCAGATGCAGCATTGCACACACCAGGCTGCAGAAGCCCAGGCCAGATGACTCTCCAGGCCCCAGCAGGGAGAGGGTCACACTGCTCTTCAAGCTGTGTGCTGAACCTAACTTCCTGAGCCAGCCTCCCCTTCCCGGCAGGACGTGACAGCCTGCCTCAAACAAGCTCCCTCCTCAGGGAGGCACCTAGCACTGCTGGGAACATAGTGCCTCTTTTGCAGTTGGCTAAGCCAGTGAGCCCTCGGAGCCCCTCGCTGGTGATGGAATGGTCCACCAGCTGCAGGTGGGTTACGGGCTTTGTAGACTGCCGCTTGTATTCAGGCTTGGACACAATCTGCAGCATCTAGGAAGCCCTTTCTAAACCAGCTGAACACCACATCCTCCCTCTGGGATCACACTCTAGATGCCGTTTTGAGGAATAGACAAACACTAACCCAGAGCAGGGTGCTGCCCTTCAGGCCTGACCAGTTCTGCATGGGCAAGGCTGAGGCTCAGGACATGCAAAGGCTGGATGTGGTAAGGGCCACAGGAGCTCAGGGCAGAAAGAACGTCCATGGGTTGGGAGGGTGGAAGAAGTGAGAACAGTAGCTCTTCTGCTTCTCCTCAACACCAGGAGGGACACCCCTCTGTAATGGGAGTAAGTGAATATTAGAGATTTGCTGCATTCCTGTGCTCTGAAGCACTCACTGCCTGATGTCCACAGTAGCAGGTGTGGGTGGGAGGGCGTGTTCCTTCCTCTGCTTAAGGACCAGCGGGTTAGTGCTCCAGCACCTCCCCTGGAAGGGGTGGCACTTCTCCAAGCCCCCCACCCTGTCCCTGCCTGCCATTGCTAGCAGTCTGACAGGCAATTTTTATTTGACAGCCTCTTTCACCACAGCACAGAAGTGTGCTAGGTCACCTCGGTCAGAGTCCACGTGGGGAATCACAAAAGAAAAGACCGCCCCAGTCACCAAGGAGGCCAGAGGACATTCACTGGAGTAGGCGGCCCTGGCAATAGCCGGCCAAAGCCACGCGGCTGCAAGTGCACTGCTGAAGTAGGGGTAGCCGCGGAGGCTCTCAACAGAAAGGCAGGAAACCTCAGCTTAAAGGAACAGTTTTAAAAACAAGAAAGCCAAAAACCACAAACACTAGGAAATGTTATCCTCCGTTGCTAGCTATGAGATCTTTTTTTCTTCAGGGCATAGGGTGGAGCCATTCCATAATGCAACTTAATTGCATTCTAGATCTACTCTCATCGACAATCATTTAGAAGAGATTTGGAATTGCTTTTTCCACTTGGGTGCTGTAGGGCTGATCTCCTAGAACAGGGTATGTCATAAAATAGATATATTTGATTTGTAACTATTCCACTCCAGCTAGGCTCTGTCTCCTCCCAGGTCAGTATAGCTAAAATGATCCTTGAACTGCTCTGCTTAAAAATAGTTTCCAAGAGTAGGAGTTTCAAGCCAAGGTTTGAGCTCTACTCTGTCTGCCCTAGAGTTACAAATTGACAGGGAAGTCTGTGGCTTTGCAGCCATTCTAAGATGGCAAAGGGATGCCCTACAGGCCACTTCCCCCGCACCCTCTCCTTGCACCAGTAGTGGCTGCACCCCTCATGGAAGGAGCCAAGGGCCTTGCGGATTAACCCCCATTAGCCGGGGAAAAATCTAAGAAGGAAAAGTTGGACTTCAAGAGAAAGAGACTCTAACTCAGATTTCAGATGCACCTACTTCCTTCCCATGCCTAGAACTTCCACCATGCATTTCATTTGCTTTCCCATGGAAAAAGAGGGCCAGAGCTAGCTGGCGATGCCCCTGCTCAGTGATGAATGCTGAAACTTGACGCTTGCACTAGTTGTGGTGGTAACTGAAAGGAGAGAAATAATTTCTCAATTCAAACCTAGGGTTTGACACTGCCCACCTCAACACACATACACACGCGCGCGCGCGCGCGTGCGTGCGCGAGAGAGAGAGAGAGAGAGAGAAAGAGACATACACACACACACACACATTTTAAACATCCCAGGGAGTCTGGCCACATGGAAGGGAATACATTTTTAAAAGCATGGACAGAGTTTGTTCACAGCCTGTACAAAGGTGATGAAACTAGCTAGGTGCTATTGCTTCACTCTCAGAGTTTTAAAATAAGGTCTGATCACTTCCCTTGCAGGTGTGGGCAGATGCGAGGTCCACCTGCATTGCTTAGCAGGCAATGATTATTCAGAGCACCTGAAAACAGCAGAATTTGCTTAAACCAGTCTTTGGTAAACTAGGGAATATTTAAATCATTATTTTTCTTATGGCTAAAAACAACAATGGTGCCCAGAGAGCCCTTTAACCTGGCTTTAAGTCTAATCAACCTACCCACTTTAACCTCCCATTCAAACTTCTGATTGCAGACTCGAAGGCCCTCCCCACCAAGTAGGCATAACCCACGGGATCTCCCTGGAGTAGATGTCCTCTCACATTGTCACCACCACCACCACCAGGATGCTTGGGCTTTCTGCTAGTCAGCCAGCCACACATGGTGCCTTCCTGACCCAGAACCAAAAACACCCTTTCCCTCCGCAGATGCTCTCCATGGACAGTCTCCTTGGTTGTTTCTATCAATCTAAGCCTCTCTTGTCTTTCAAACTCCGTACAGAATTGCATCTCCTCTGAAAGCACTCCAGACTTGCTATTCATGTCACCTAGTCTCCCCTTTCCAGTAGCCACAGCACCTAAAACAGCCACACACGAGGGTCTTCTCAGGTTGGGGTCTGTGACTGAGAAGCTGCAGAATCTCAGCTTGGGGAAAGCAAAACACAAACCTTACACTGGAGCCAGAGTGCCCTGAGGCACCCCTGCAGGAAACCCCAAGGACTGTACTCAGAAGGAGACTAGCTAGAACCCACACAAGGGGTTACAGGAGTAACAAAGATGTTGTCTGTCTCACAACATACATGTGGCAGCTGACGAGACCATGTGTTCACAGGCTGTGAATGCTGTCACATAATACCATATAAAAGCAAGACGCTGGAGGATGGCTCCACCATCTTTCCCTGGTCATGGTTCCTAGCATTTTCTTGCATGGTTTTGTTCAACAGCACTGGCTTAGCTTCCCACATACACTGTGATACTGAGATGCTCAAATCTTCATGTCCAGCCTAGACCTCTCTCCTGAGCCCTGGGCCTGTATTTCTATCCACTGATGGGTGCCACATGAACATTCCACCCATGACTGAGCTTGGTCCCTTCCTTCTACCCGGCTCTGCTTCCTGGAGCACTCACATCCATGGTGGCACAGCCACGGGTACTGACAGCCTAATTAGCTGTACCCTCAAGCGTCCCTGACTCCCCTGCCTGAGAAATGACTTTCTGTCTGTATTTTGAAGCTGTCAGATGAGGTGCCTGAGTTTATAGCTGTTATAACTTCTTGATGAATTGTTCCTGTTTTTATTTACGTAGTTTCCCTCTTTACCCTAATTATTTTTTATTTTGCTTTCAATTCCATTTTATCGCATAAAAAATATCACTATGCCATCTTCCTTTTGCTTAATTCTTCCTAGAGAATCTTTCCCCCTTCTTTGATTTTCAACCTTGTTATGTCACTTTATGAAAGATTTTCAGATCAAATCTGACTCTTTTACTCCTAAAAAATATCCAGTCCCCAGCATCCCAGTTCAGACCCTCATCACTTCTAACCAGGACTACTTCAAGAGCTTCTGAGGGTCTCTGGGGTACCCACCTCCCTCACTCCATTCCATCCTTGAGGCAACATCCTTTCAGAGAAATCTGAATGTGTCACCTGGCTTTGTTCATGTATCTTTGCTGGATCTCTGTTTACTGCAGGATGAAGCTCAGACTCCTCAGCTTAACAAACAATGTCTTTGCTAATCTGCTCGGAGCCTGCTTTTCTAGTCTGGCCACCCTGGCGAGCAAGAGTGCCAGGACACACCTTCCCCTTGCATGCCCATGCCTTAGTGCACCCTGTGCCTCTGCACGTACTGCCTTCTCTACCCACAATCCCACCTCCAACTCAACTATCTGTCATCTCCATCACTGCCTAGCAAAGCTCTATTATCATTAGGACCACACCAAACTTTCACCTTGGTGAAGCCTTGCTGTCTGCCCTGCCAGTGTTAGCCGCTTCCCCTGGGTGCCCAGGGCCCTTGCCTCTGGTATGCATTTTTAAGGATTTACACGCCTGTCCTGTCTATCCTTAATGCTGGAGCACATTTCACTTCTCTTTGTATTTTATCCCCAGTTCCTGCTACAAGGAGGTGCTCAATAAGTGTTTGCTGAGTCTGGAGGGATAATAACTTCCAACATAGCCAAAAGGAGAAGTGAAGACAGCACCACCCTCACCCTGCTGTACTGACCACCCTCTCTACTCTACCATCAGGTGGGGCTCACCTTCCCTCCCTGACCTGCCCTGACGCACTACTCCGATGGAAGACATATCCCTTAACCTCCCTCCCCACTGAGTCAAACCGCACTAGTCCTACGAGGCTGCCTCAACACCCCCTCTTTACAAAGTCTTCCCCAAATCTCCCAGCCCATGGCCATGCAGCCCCTGCACAGACTGACAGAGCCTGTGCCGTGTAGGACAGGCGCTTTGGGACCCACAGGCAACCTGGCTGCAGTGGCATCTGTGCACACGACACTCTGTCGGAAGACAGAGGAGCCCACATGCTACATGTTTCTCCCAAGAACTTGGTTTGGAGATCGTGGCAGATCTTGCCCCTCACACATTCCCCACCGAGGACAGGGTGAAATGCAAACCAGGAAACCTACGCCAAGAATGCAGTACTCCATACACCTGTGCCAGGTACTTGCTCAAAAAAAGCAGTCAGGAGGAAACGTTCAGCCACCAGGACTTCCCACGAAGGCAAAATCTAGGAAGAGAGTTCTGCAAAACATTTCAGTTGTAAGGAGAGGCTGGTCAGTGAGTATAAGCTCTAGAGAGAAGGTCCCCAGCTGAAGGACAGGGAACCTCTAGGAAGCCATGCCAAAAGAGCTCTTCCATTTAGAAATTTAAAAAACCGTTTCCACCCTAGACTCATTAAGTACTGGAAGATCTCAAGCCCTCTGAGTCTGGCCATGCAGGAGTTCTCGCTCTAGGGCTCCATTTGCAAGTGAGTCTGTGGCAGCAGGACCAGTAGGCGGAGGGGCCGCCTTCACACACCTGACTGCCACACAAGAAACTTAGATACAGCCTGCTTCGAGAAAGAGCGATTACTAGACAGTTTTCGATCCCTGCGATAATCATTTCTATTTGAGTCATATCTATTTAAATCTGGGGTTGGCTTCAAACAAATTTGTCTCAACACATGAAAGCTGCTGCAAGCTTTTGGTACAGCAAGTACCACTGATTCTGGGTGGCTTCAAAGAGGTTTTCCTAGAGAGGTGAAAACAACTGAGGTGTGCTGGAAACAACTGTCAATCTGAAAACCATTCCAGGTCAAACAGCAACTGGTTTTCAAAAGACCTGGACTTTCTAGCAACTTCACAGCCACAGTGTTTTTCGGTAAGATAACTGTATTCACCCATGCTGGAAACAATGGCCAATGCAAACAGGAAATCTTGCCCAGTTCTGCAAGCTGCATCCCCAGGGGATCTGCGAGCCCTAAAAAGGGCAGATTCATTTCACGTCCAATCAATCAGGTAGACGTAGAGCAGATAGGAAATAAAGTCTAGACCACTGAAGATGTTTCTTGGGCCATCTTCTCCCTCTGAAGATTAAGATGACTGAAATAAAGTGGAGGACATACTTGCTTTGTACCCACTGGCCGTGGGTGACAGGATGTAGCATGCCTGACATCACACAGCACATGTGAATCTATGAACACAGCACAGCCAAACACAGATCGCCTTCCAGCCAGGCCTGAATATTCAAATGAAATCTACCTGTCACTACCAGACACCCAGAGCATGGCCCAAAGACCCCCTTCCCTTCTTTCTCTCCCTCTCTTCACTCGAATAGATACTTGGACATTATATCATTGTGACAAATAAATTCAAGAAATTTTTTTTAAATAGAGGAAAACATGGAAATCACCCTTCCTCCCTCCCCTCCCATTCTACTTCTCTAGGAAATAATTATTTTGAGGAGTCTGGCATGATCCTTTCAAACCCTTATCTGTGCATTATCATGCATATAAATGTAATACAGAAATACACCGTTGACTTTAAATTTTACATAAACGTGATTATATTATGGGTATCATCCTATAATTTGTTTTTTTTTTCTTAACAATGGACTTAACCCTGTGAACACACAGACATCTTCTTCTCCTTGTTGAATTGCTGCCGAGTATTCCTATTTATTTATTTATTTATTTGTGAGACAGAGTTTCGCTCTTGTTGCCCAGGCTAGAGAGCAATGGCGTGATCTCAGCTCACCACAACTTCCGCCTCCTGGGTTCAAGCGATTCTCCTGCCTCAGGCTCCTGAGCAGCTGAGATTACAAGCATGTACCACCATGCCTGGCTAATTTTGTATTTTTAGTAGAGACAGGGTTTCTCCATGTTGGTCAGGCTGGTCTCAAACTCCTGAACTCAGGTGATCCACACGCATCAGCCTCCCAAAGTGCTGGGATTACAGATGTGAGCCACCACGCCCGGCTCCAAATATTCCTTAATATGGATGAACCATCACTGACTGCTACCCTTCTGCTGAGTATGTGGGTTGGCTCCAATTTTTTGTCATTACAAACAGGGCTGCCATGAATGGCTAAACACTTGAACATCTGTACACATCTGTGTGTATGGGCTGTGTGGCTTTGGGGCTTCGTCCTCCTTGTGCCTGGAGAAGTGCAACCTATAGCTTCCAAGACTTGCAGGTTCTGAACAGGAGAGGCCCTGGGGTCCTGAGAGCTGAGGCCTGCTGTGGTCACCTGGTGAAAACGCAGAGCTGGAGGTGACGGCCCACACGTCAGCCACAGTGGCTGCTGGAGGAGGACCTCCCTTTACAACCAGAACACAAATCCCTGTACCCTGAATTCCTCTCAGCTCTTCCTAACGATAATAAACTCCATGAAGGCTGTGACAGCGTTTCCACTCGCTCTGTCCCCACCCTGGCATGGGGCTTGGCCATGGCAAATCCTCCTTTAATTGACTGTCACTGTCTGTGTCTTGGATGCATGGTCCTCTTGTAGGGCCAAGCTTTTAATGCCAACCAAAAGTAGCTCTCTAGAGATCAATCAGAAAGCCGCAGGAGTTGCACAGGGGATTACTGGTTGTAATAACTTAGGAAAGGATCACTCTGAACTGGAGGCCACAGCAGCTCTGTAGAACAGGACATTCACAGGTGCCCCTGCTTATGAAAAGAGTGAGGAACTATACAGACAGCCAACATAAGTGAGGCTGCACTACACTAACCAGATCCTCTGGCTTCACAAAGTGTTCATGATAAACTTGACTCTACTTTCACACCCCTAATGAGCCACAAGTGATCAAAGACATGATTTCTCACTTAAGATTGGGGCTAAAGAGATGCATATCTCGCCTTTCATCAGCAGACATCTGCAGGGGGGGCCCTATGAGCTGGATCCAAGCTGAGTGCTGCGAGGACCAGAGAAATCCCAGCATGGTAGCTGCCTGTGTGGGCCTGCAGGCCAGCTCGAGAGCCCGATGTGGGCCATGAATACTTAACGTCATCAAGCACAGGTTACATGGACACTTATTATCCTATAGAGACAGTGACAGCGCACACATAACTCATGGCCCAACCGAGAGTATGAACTGAAGATATTACAGAAAAGGGGCAGAAGTCCTGAGCTTGGAGGGCCCTGACGGTGTCCCTCTGAGAGTTAGGAGAGCTGGGGCTGAGTTCAGAGGGAGGTTAGAATTTGTGTGGGCAACAGAGGGTGGGAAGAGAAGATAGAGGATAAGATACATACACGCCTTCTTCAATTTTAAACACCCTTTATCCTCTTGCTTCTGGCTTGCTTTACATTTGGGAAGCCAACAAAACTTTTGTTCAAGAGAAATGCAGTGGATCAGAAGAGGAACATGTGGCAGGAAACCAGGAGCCCTCCAGGAGCCCTCAGCCTCAGGGCCATGTGGCCACTGGGCACAGACCCATGGAAAAAGGATGGGGCCACCCAAGCAGACTGGGTGTCTCACCTTGCTGAGTTTCTTCATCAATAAGCAGGTGAATAAAGACAGCAGTAGAGCCATACAGACAACAACCAGAGGAAGAGGCCAACTACAAACAGAACTAACACAATTAAAGTCTTGGCACCAACACTTCAAAAAAATGTCTTTAGTGTTAAAAGAAATATAATCACCAAGAATAAATGTCTACATATGAAAACATCCCATTCTTTTAAAAATACCATAAATGGTTCACACTGAATATAGAAAATATCCAAGCTGAACTCTAGCTCATAAAATCAAGTATAAATCATTTTTTCTCTACTTGATCCTATAATCTAATCTTACAATATGTGTTACTTTAAAAAGGGTAAGATTCTTCATGTTATAACTTAGTGAAGGCATGAGAATACTTCTTAAAACATTTTTTTTGGTTAATAGTGAGAAATAGTTTTGTTTCCTGCAGGTGCTCTGGTTAAATACACAGAATGAAAAATGAAACACTGAAATTTTTACATTAGAAAGAGTTCTGTTTCTTTTTTCAGGGGAAGGGAGAAACCTTTCATTGCTCAATATTATTTTCTCAGCAACTACAAACAATATCGGGTTTCTGATTTGAAAAATCACTGTCTTTGCAATAGGAATTTTCACCAGCCCTCAAACCTGAAGCCATTAGTAGACGCTGAAGACACTGCTCCAACCCATCCCCACAAACAACGAAACACTTTTGAGCAAACGCAAGCAACTCCCTGACAAAGTCCTATGCATGGAAACAGGCGAAGGAGGGTTTTGTTTTTTTCCTCTAAAACAGGTCTGGGCGTACTTTCTACTGAAACTAATACATGTGGCAATGATTTTCCACCATTGTACTAGTATCATGTGCTCCAAAGTTTTGACACCAAAAGTGTAGTCTCAAAGGGCTATGGCTGGCAGGAAGACCCTTGCCTCTGTAATGAGAAGGCCTCGGTTCCAGCCCCGGCCCTACCACTTGCTGACAGGTGTTGTGAGAAGTCACACAGCCTGGTTATGCCATAGAGGCCCCAAAATAACACCATCCACCTTGCTGGACTCAGAGTTCTCAGAGGACGTCATGTCCTGGCATTCTCTACCAGCAGGAATGGCATGAACCACATTTTCTGAATTGCTAGGCATCGTCAAAGGCTCAGTCAAATGCCTCCAGATTCAATGGCAGAAAAGGGATGTCATTCTCTGGGCTTCCACAGGCTCTGTTCCTATGAGACTTGCCACCTGCTCTGAGCCACAGCTCTTCTCTCACTGTCATTAATATTTATAAAGCAGCTACAATGCATATCTTGTTCATACACTAAAGGCTCTGCCAGGGAGGATCTTGGAACGAACTCATTTCTGTTACCTGCAGTAGCTGTCCCAAGGCCTGGAACATAGTAGGAGCTCAAAAAATGAATAAATCAGGAACTCTTTGTCTTCAAAGGGAAGAACCATCTGGAAAGGGACGGGATGTGTGAAGAGGGTATTTGCAGCAAATAACAGCAAAAATCTTGCTTATTAAAAGTAAAGAAGAGCAACGCTCTGTGCTGGTGACGGCATGGGAGGAAAGGCACTTTCATACATTGCTAGTACAAGCACAAATAGCACAAGCTTTTCCAAAGGTGATCTGGTAAGCTCTACCAATACCACTAAGGCTATCAGGAACATCAGCTGTGCTAGGAGAGGACTGAGGCAGTGAGGCCTGCTGGGAAAATCTCCCATCTGGGAGAGGAGTCCCAGCTTCCCATCAGGCTACTCAGACAGCCGTGGGATCCCAGGCAAGTCCTTTCGTGTCTCCCCAACGTCCAGGTTTCTGTTCACCCAATGGTGGAGTCAGGCTTGCTGATCTCTAGACCCTGTTTAGCTGGGATTTCTCTCAGAGAACGAGTAGTGGGGTAGAGAAATGGGTCAGAGCTCTTCAGAATCTCAGAAGTGAATTTAGGGCTGACTAGAGAGCTTGAAGGTCCCCAGGTTTCTATTATGTTTCTAAGGTCTTCATTCTGGAAGGTCTACTCCTTAGCTACTCTTCTGAAGAGGTAGTAATTAGAGACACCGGCCTCTTTCCCTTGACAGACCACCTCATCCCCCTATGGTCCAGTGGGTAAACACATCTTGACTCATCTACCTAAGACTCATCAGAGACCACCCAGCCACTCCCTGGCCAGAGACAAGGCACAGCCTCTGAAGGCTAAGAACAGTAGCTTCTATTTTCTTCTTCCAGCCAGGCTGCTAGGAAGAGTAGAAGATGCTGTGAACACTATTTTGGGAAACCCCAACCCCTAACAAATTACCCAAATAATAGAGTCAGATCTAATCAAACCCAAAGCAACCAAGTCACAAGTTTCTTAGCTCCTTCCTAAGTAAAATCAGTAAGCACGTAAGGACTAAAGTTGTCTTCGTCAGATCTTTCGTAGTGGGTGCACTTCGTAGCATGGTCATTGGTGAGGAGTTGTGACAGGTTACAAATCATTACCCCCAGAGAGGATGAACAGGCTCAAAAACTGTACAACCTTCCATTCTGCCAACGGCAGGTTCTCACAACAAAACAAGTAAAACAAGATTGAAAGGCGGCAGTCTGTATGAAGGCAGCCTCAGCCAGCAACAAGCCCAAGGTGGTACTGTTTCCCTCCCTCCCAAGTGTGACAGCCCAGCTGCTGTGCCAGCAACCCTCTGGACCAGAGCTCACCCGGGAGGCTCCCGTGGGGATCTCCTCATCTGGATCCCATGTGGATCCCTTGAATTTCACAGGACATGTTCCAGTGGGGTCTCAGTAGGAGGCATATCACATAAGCAAGCACATAAAATGGTTCCTGGCTCACAAAGGCTGATACATGTTGCACAACAGGGCTTTCAAGACTTTATTCCGACAACACAACCGTGAACGTTCCAGAGGGGAATAAAGTGCGCTACATTTTCTAACTTGCATGACCACATCCAACAATATGAATACCCTCTCTCACTTAGTCTCCATTACAATAAAGGCAGACCTAGAGTTTCTAAATTGATACTAAGTATGTCAGAGCTTTAAACTCATTGAGAGGTTTGTTGGAAATGACCCAAAGAAGTATCCACAGTGTAGTGCCCAATGCATAGATTCACAGCAGTAGGGCTCACAGAACACCTGCATAGATGTCGTAGGACTAAAACTCTTCCATTTTTGATAGCAGCTACCTTCCCACTTCCTACCACGCCCCAGACTGGGGCTGCCCAATGAAGCTAGTGGCCATTCAATAAATACGTATGGTTTTGAAGGTCTCAGAAAATAAAGGAGGCCCAGCTCTCTCCTCTCCCACTATTTATGCCTTCACCCTCACCTTAGGAGCTCTCACCAGCCGGGGGATCAGCTCACTGCATTTGGTTGACCCTGCACAGTCTCCCCACTCACCTTCATCCCTGTCCCATTTCTCTCCCAGGATCAGGGCCGGTAGAACATGGAGCTGCTGAAACATCAAACCCATCCATTAATTCCCCACTGCCTCTAAATACATCATTTCCCTGACTCATCTCAGGCTGCATGAGGAAACAGCTTCTGGATCTGGATTTGAAACTCAAGACAAAAAACTGCCTTTATGTCCCAGGCAGACAGCTAAATTAAAGATTTGAAACTTCTAAGACCATAACTTAATGTGGGCACACCAATTCAAATAACTTTTGGTGCCTCACTTTTCCCCACTCGTGTAATCAGAGGCTATTGCTTTAATTTTTAAGATAAGAATATATCATGAATTACTTGTGAAGTTAAAGAGTAATAAAAAATGCTAAGGGGGCAATACTAAACTACATTATGCTACAAAATAGTGGTGTAACACTTAATAAATATAAAGTCACATGGAAGTACTTAATATGAAGCTAAGATAATAATAGCACCCAGAGACAACAGGATGTCTCCAAGTAAAAGCCGTCCCTGTGAAGAAAAAGGGCAGCACCTCTCTCTCTCTCTCTCTCTCTCTCTCTCTCTCTCTCTCTCCCCCTCACCTTTTTCTCTCTCTCTCTCTCTCTCTCTCTCTCTCTGTCTCTCTCTCTCTCCCCCTCACCTTTTTAATGGTAGAATTTGTCCTTACAGACTGAGATAAACATGGAATAAAAAAGCACGTGTAGAGTGTTCTGTTGGGAACACAGTTTGCCCACAGCTCCGAGGTTTTACACAATCAGTGGGCTCTTTATACCTGGGTTACAACCCCACCTGCTTTACTCGCCAGCCTGTGGTTTCCTGAGTGATAAGGGCTGCAGCTCTTTGATTTCTAACACTAGCAGATCTCCTATCTACACAGAGGGTTACAATGTGAGCAGATTTAAGGGTCTTGTGCACACACAATAATGTGTTCCATTAAATGGAATATAAAGCTGGGAGGCAGGCCTGGGGGCTGAGGGTGGAGAGGGCATCTATGCAATGTATTAAAATAAAGGAAACCTCAAGCCTCATCTTGTGATTTAAGAGGAAGTCAATCATGACCAGTTTGCAGTTTAACTTACCACTTGGCCATAGCTTGGCTGTATTTTAAATGCGAACTATTGTTGATAGATTAAAAAATGGAGTGGCTATTTTCAAAGGAACTGTTAGGCTCCAAAAAATGTTTCGTTGTTGTTATTTCCAACAAAATCATGCTGGAACACAAATTACAGCACCTTAGCAAAAATATTATGAACTAAACAATACAAGGAAGTAAGAGCTCGGAGATCTGGAGAAATTAACTGAGGTTTGTTCACCACCTATGATTTTCTGGTACTATCATGCTTAGTAGAATCATTTATTACTCTACATTCTCATCAGTTTCAGCTTGCTTTATACAAACTAAAATCTGGCAGCCCTAATGGCTAAAGAAAATAGATATATTTAAAATAAAAACATTACCTACTCTTGCCTAATATAAATCTAAATGAAAACAGCCTGAACCAGGATTATTTCTTTCAGAACAAGCCACCCCTCCCTTTCCAACACCCCACCCTAAAATAGAAAAACACATACACATCACAACCACACAGCATTATTTTCTAAAGGGAGGTAACTTGGGCTCTGTCAAGGCCAATAAACAGAAATAGACTTTACCTCTAGCTAACAGCTCAAACTGTCCATTAGGGTAAATTCAAAGATGTTTTTGGAATTAGTGCACAAGCAGACACACCCTGTTTACCCTGAAAACCTAAAACACAACAGCTTCTACACCGAAAGTCTCCTACTACAGCGGCCCTGGGAAACCTCCAGGGATGATTTACGTTTCGTTTTCCTCTTACTCCTGAATGCCAATGGTGGCTATTGGAGCTTAAATGGGAAAAAGTCAGGAAATGAGCAGGCTGAATTTTTTTGGATTCTAAAACCAGAGATAATTCTGAAAGAAATGAAAATGGATTTTAAACGTCCTTAAGATTCAGAGGGAACTGCAGCATCAGCTTATTCTTAGGCATTTAGCCAAGAAAGCCAAAGTGGCAAGCCAGCAGAAGGGTGATCAGAACAAGCACACACCCTTGTGCCATGCTACGGACAGCATGTTAACATGAATATGGCCTGAGCACAATGGGAATACCACCAGAGATCACCGGAGTACACTGGCATTGGAGAGAACGTGGCTGCCTTCATTAATGTCACACGCACTCCCACAGAATACAAATGAACACACCCACACACGCCCCACGGCGCTCTCTTACCTCCAACATGGGCCTGGCACTATCGTGGACAGACAGAATATGTGTCACCTTGTTCTTGCTCAATTGCTCCGCATCTCTGGCATCTGTCATAGAAGAAAGGGGATGGACATTTTGGTATCTTTGCAAGTTAATTACTCCTAAAGTCTAGCCAGAAAAAACCCCACAAAATGACTTGCGTATTTCTTTCCTGAAACTTCATAACTGACCATACATGTAGGGAATTTAGGGCTACTGTTTTCATATATTTTGCCTAACTTTATTTCTGATTGTCTCATCTTTTGACCCAGAGTGAGAAAGAAAAACACTTTATATGACAAATAAGAGCCCCTTTAAATTATCAGGCCCAGAAAGGCCTCTATAATGTAACAGTAGTCTCTTCTCACTCCCCATTAAGCTAAACAGTTACCTCAAAGCCACCTGCTATGTGGTCCTTAGACTGATGCCAAGTAGCCATAAAACGCCATACATCATAGTTCAATAACATATAGCCAGTCACTAACCAATGTTATTTCTATAAACCAGTGAGAATTCCTGCTGAACAATTTTTTGTAATCGCCACTCTTCTGATTCGTCTTTTTTTAAAAAAAAAAAAAACTTGAGCATCTATTTTACTCTCCAGAGCACTCCCCAAGGCAACTTGAAAGTGCGTTTCAGGCTACCATCCTTAAGCTTGGCCCAAATAAACTCTCTAATTTTGCCTCAGCTTAGACAAAATTTTCCCTCTTATGTAACAAAAGTGTTAATCTCTAACTTGAAATGCACTTAGATTAACAAACGTCATCTTGATGGATTCCACGGATTACATTATCAAGGAGGTAAATTTAGGAGACCATTTTGAGTTAGCGCTTGCAAGAAATGACCTTAGGCCAGTTTTTTGGCATGAGACACATAACATTAGGGATATTTAAGATATTTTTAAAATTAAATGACCTCTTCATGATTAGAATTCTTAAAAAGCTAAATACAAAAGACCCACTAACTCTAAAAGACAAAGGAACCTGGCCATTACTTCCTTCCCCAGATGTCAAAAGCAGGGACAGTTATGGATTCAGACAGGACTGTGGTTTACATCATCTATATTCACTTTAAAGCACAAGTGAAAAATGAAACTTTCTGGAAATTCTAAACAGAATTGTCTATCAGCTATCAGTTGGCTATTAAATTATCTCCATATGAAACTAAGCAGATAAAGTTATATTCCCTTCCAATGTTCCCACCTGCAAAAAGAAGACCGAATGGTGTAATCCCCCCTAAATTGGAACCCTTCTACTAATCTACAAAACGGGGCCAGCAGGAAATGAGGAGGTCTGCTCCCCAACAGCCCCATCCCATCCTGGCCAAGCTTTTCAAAATGATACAAGATAAACAGATTGAAAGGCAAATGATTAGGCCAGGTGCAGTGGCTCACGCCTATAATCCCAGTACTTTGGGAGGCCAAGATGGGAGGATCACCTGAGGTTAGGAGTTTGAGACCAGCCTGGCCAACATGGCAAAACCTCATCTCTACTAAAATCACAAAAATTAGCTGGGCATGGTGGCATGCACCTGTAATCCCAGCTACTTGAAAGGCTGAGGCAGGAGAATCACTTGAACCCAGGAGGCAGAGGTTACAGTGAGCCAAGATCGCCCCACTGCACTGTAGCCTGGGCAACAGAGCGAGATTCCATCTCAAACAAAATAAAATAAAACAAAACAAAAAAGAAAGTCAAATGTTTAATTATTATGGTTCTGGAGAATATTTCATGACATCGGAAAATGCTCAAGATATAATGTAAAGCAAGTACCAAACCTTAAATACAACACAAATTCAACATATAAAAATGCAGAGACACCATGTTGGTCAGGAGGTTGCAATGAGCCGAGACTGTGCCACTGCACTCTAGCCCGGGTGACAGAATGAGACTCCATCTCAAAAAACAAAAACAAAAACGCAGAGATAAACACAAGGCAGGGAGCATGGTGGGATGGGTATAAAGACAGCCCCAGTTAAGAGATGGAATTACAAGTGGTTTTTTTCCCTTCTTTATAGTTGTGTGTGTGTGTGTGTGTGTGTGTATGTGTGTATTCTACATGAGTGGCTCTAAAGTTTAACACCCTATGAACTACCAAGAGGCTAGTTAGAAAGGCGGATTTCAGAGCTCAAGCTTAGTTCCTGATCTATCCTGGGGCTGGGGAATCTACATTTCTAACAAGTCTTGATGATGAAGCAGAAATAAAGAAATGTTTTTCTAAATATTCAGCAATGTCAGGAAAACAATTTTTTTAAGTAATATTAAAATACCAGTTTTATTTTAAGACTCTCTTCATTGCTCCAACCTTACAGGCTTCAAATTCCAGGCTATCGCTTTCCCAGATTCAAATTCTTGAGCTTCAAATTTAAGGCTACTGCTTTCATGTATTTTGCCTAATTTTATTTCTGATTGGCTCATTGTTTGACCCAAAGTGAGAAAGAAAAAACCTTTTTATATGAGGAACACGAGCCCTTTAAGTTATCAGGCTCAGAAAGGCATATACAACGTAAGCAGTCTTCTCTCACTCCCCCTTGAGCTAAATAGTTACCTCGAAGCCACCTGCTATGGAAGGGAGCCATCTACAAAGCACTTGAGGACTCACTTTGAATCCCCCACCTCTCGCAAGTTGGGGTACCCGCAAGGCTAGCTTAGAATTAATTAGGCAGAAGCTAGAATCATTTTGGAAGCCACAAGCAACCAGTCCCCACATTCACACCAAAATGGGATTTACCAATCACCACCAGTATGGACATTTTAGACAAAGAGTAAGAGACAAAGCCAGAGCTTTGGCATTCACAGAACCTGGAGGAGGTGGGGCAGCGAACCGGTAGTGGTGGGGCAGCCTGATGGGGCCAGCTCATCTCACCCTCCCACCTGGCTCCTCCAGATGCCCACTCCACCTAGCATTTGAGTTTTAACAATTAGTATTTGTTTCAATCTACTTTTCTCCTTTTACAACAGCTTTATTGAGATACAATTCACATACCATGTGAATTATATACCTTGATCAAGTATATAATTCAATGGTTTCATACATTCACAAGACTGCACAACCATCAGAATATATAACTTTAGAACATTTTCTTCACCCAGTAAGTACACTTTTATAATACAAAGTGACTCTTTTTAAAGTGGCCTGGGGAAAAAAAGTATTTATTTCTGAATACAGAAGACCACTTGATGTCACCCACCAGCCAATAGACTGCTGGACTCCAAAGCAAAGGGAAGCGCCCCTGGGCCAGCGCTTCTCCTCTTCCTCACTGCACAGTAGCACCACGTTCGCTGATGTATTCTTTCCCATAAGGCACAGGCTCTACCCACTTACTTGAGAGTGCCTAAAATGCTTAATCAAAACCTATTGGGTGATGACACAGGAACTTTCATTCTTCAGACTTCATATTATTGATTTTCCTGGAAGGCGAACTACAACTGTGAGCAGTGAGGTAATGAGCTGGGAATCTAGCTGTAAGGCTCAGGGTGGAGTTTCCCAATGTGCACAGACACAAGCTTGTACATTTCAAACTAGCTCCTTCTGAGCACAGACCCACAGGGGCAGAACTTAGCCCTTCCATGCTTAACGTAGGATGGATCCTCCCACCAGCAGCATAGCCTCACCTGGAGCTGACTCCACCCCACGTCTACTTGATCAGAACCTGTACTTTAATAAGAACCCCAGACGGTCATGTGCACCCCAACGTCGAGGCCCACCACACCTTTGGTGTGGTGCCAGTGGGCCCCTCCCCAACTGGCAATCACAACTGGCAACAGGTTAGTAATTCATAAAACCAACAGGAAGGTTACCAGTTAGAATTCATGTGGAAGAAAAAAATCTGGGTGGACATATGCTGACCTATTAAGCATAGTTATCTTGCCCCAGTAAGGGGACAGCAGACCACCTCTGACCAGCCTGGCCTTGTCCAAACAACTGGGGATCCACCAGGAATGTCTGTCTCACTGGCAGACACAAAACATAAGCTCGAGACTGCGAACAACAGCTCCAATGCACACCAGCCGCATACACACAGTACCTAAGCGTGTTCCCACTTCTCTAGAATTTTGTGGACATCTTCAAACAATGAGGGCTTCCTCTGTCAGCTGACATCCACTGTTGGGGGTGCCAAGCTGTAAGGAAGCCACGGACCCACCCTCCGGCCTCAGGAGGGTCTGCTCGCTGTGGCTTCCCTTCTGGCATTTGGGCAAGGCTGCCTGCTGCACCCTGGAGCCTCAACAGAGAGACTCTCACCAAAGCATCAAAGAGTCAGAGACCAGGCTCCAGAGCTGGGTTTCTTTGTGGTTCTTCTCCAGGAGGAAAAATCACCAGGTGCTGCAAAACTGTTGTTGATTCATTACAAAGTTTTTGTTTTTTCTTTTTTTCAAAGGAAGTTGCAGAGTGACATGCAACGGATCCCACTGGAAAGAAGGAGTGAAGAGGAGAAGGAAGGAAGGGAGGGAGAGAAGGAGGAGGAAGGCGGGGAGGGAAGATAGGAAATGGGAAGGGGAAGAGAAGGGAGGGGAGGAAGGAGAAGGGACAGAAGAAGAGAGTGACTGTTCATGTTCCTTTCTACTTTTCTGTACTGGTTCTTGTGTTATAAGAGGGACATATTACTTGTGATTTTAAAAGAGCAGGATAAATGACCATATGAGACGACATGCCAGAGCACAGATGACAGCTGGATTCACCTTCCAGGAAAAAAGAAAGAGGCCACATTACACATTGGGTTTCTACCCTTGCCAGCTAATGCCACCCAGCTGTCTACCGCAGACCTGGCATCTATCAGGCTCCCATGGCAGCAGCAGTGAGTGTATGTGGGTTCTCATTTCTCAGGGCACCAGGTACTGAGGGCATCACCCATTGTCTGAGTCAGCCCCACTACAGCCCTGTTAGGCAGATGTCATCTTCCAAGTCTATACCCCCAGATGTGTAGCTGGTCTGAGGATACACACTGACCAGAGCACAGTACTCTGCAGGCCCCTTCCTGTTCTGCACCTGCTCCTGGACCCTGATAACCTGAGGACAGGGATGCTGGTCCACATCCAATTCCCAGCACATTGTGTGTTCCCAAGAAGCTTGTGCAATGAACAAGTGAATTCATAGCACGATGGGGAAAAAATACTTTCTATCCTTCTAGCCACTTGCCAATTCACTATACTCTCATTCCTTTGTTCTAGATAAACCTTGTACCTGAAAAATGCTTAATAAATATTTGGCTAAAGAGTGAATAAAACACAACCTCATACCAGTATCAGAACAACTTAAGGTAATAGCACAGCATCAACCACATGAACAAGGAGAGGTGGTGGGCTGCTTATAACACTCTCATAGACGAAGCCACAAAGCACGAGATCCCGGAACGTGGAAGGAGTCCTATGTCACTGAATATTTAGAAAACAGGTATAGCTTGTAGTATGAAAAGTTTTAAGTATTTCCTTAAAGCTGTCCTTCCGGTTGGGCGCAGTGGCTTACACCTGTGATCCCAGCACTTTGGGAGGCTGAGGTGGGCGGATCATGAGGTCAGGAGTTCGAGACCAGCCTGACCAACATGGTGAAACCCCCCTCTCTACTAAAAATACAAAAATTAGCCAGGCGTGGTGGTACACCTGTAACCCCAGCTACTCAGGAGGCTGAGGCAGGAGAACTGCTTGAACCCAGGAGGCGGAGGTTTTCAGTGAGCCAAGATTGCACCACTGCACTCCAGCCTGGGCAACAGAGTGAGACTTCATCTCAAAAAAAAAAAAAAAAAAACTAGCTATCCTTCCAAAGGACGGCAACCTTTCATGATTAACTAAATCTCTCACATACTGTTGTCAGAAGTATTAAATTTGGTTAATGTTTATTAAAATGTTTAATTTCAAACCTCTCATCTAGCAATTCTACTTGTAAGAACTTATCCTAAACTCTGTTCTCAAAGATACTCCCTTTCCCCATGAGAACAGTTAATAACTCACAAAATAACTCTTAAAGACATTTGCTATATTAATGTATCCTGGCCCACCCACCACAAAGGGTTTGCTGCTTTTTCAGAACTACAAAGCTTACTAATTTAGCAAGTCCAGTACTATTTTTAACAAGTTCTCGTAGCAATTAGCAGCTGTCAGCTCCCTGTGCTCAATTCTCTTTGAGGCCAATTAGTGAGCTGGGGGTAGATGGAGGAGTGTGAAAATAAACATTATACGGAGTGCAGAGAAATAATAAAGATTACTTGTACAATCAATTTGAATCTAAACTCAGAAATTTCAGCAACATCCAGAAAACCAACAGGAGTGGCCATGTTCTGGCTTTTTAGGGGAGGGAGGGGCATTACCTGCCTATGACATGGGCTGGCTCTGTCCAACCTAACACGAGTGGGGACTTGTCTGCAAGCTTCCCAGGTCTCTCTCATCCTACTAAGGGCCTCTCATCTCTATGTTCCCACCTCATCTCAGTGATTCACTTACACAAACTCAGAATGTCACATGGCAGGGGGATTTGGCCCCTCCCTGGAAGCCAACAAGCCCAGTGACCACCGTGCTTTAGGGCTGAGTGAAAATACAGTCAACAGCTGACAGCAAATCAATCAGTACTGAACAAGCAGCAGGGAAATGTGTGAGAAGAGAAGCAGCACCAGATGAGAAGAATCTGCCAGAGATGAAATTGTCACTCTTGTTTCCCAGGTGACTTAAAAAGAACAGGCTTCTGAAAATTTGTCAATAGTAACTAAAAAATGAAAGTGGCAAAAAGATTGTTAAGTCACATGATTGCTAAATGTGCCTGTTGTCTACTATCTTTTGATGATAATGTCCCAACGGATGTGGAGAGTTAAAAGGAGCACCCAAGGCAGAGTTGGGGCCTGCACAGCCTCACACCACTCCATCTGCTGATGGTCAAGGGGTTGGTGTACACCCAGCAAGGCGCTTGGGTGCAAGTGGTGGCCACTCCCAGAACAGACTGTAGACTCATGTCAATCTCACACATGAAAGCTGATCTTTCAAAACTGAACCCACTTTTGGTGGAAACAGCCCAAGAGTCCACAAACAAATAAATGGAAGCAAAATGAGGCCTGTGCATACAATGGAATATTATTCAGCTTTAAAAAGGAAGCCCATTCTGACACATGCAACAACACGGATGAACTGATGGCACTGTGCTCAGTAAAGTAAGCCAGTCTCAAAAGCACAAATACTGTATGATTCCACTAAGAGGAGGTTCCAAGAGTCATCAGATTCATAGAGGCAGAAAGCAGAATGGTGGCTACCTGGGCTGGGAGGAGAGGAATGGGGAGTTGGGGTTTAACAGGGACAGACTTTCAGTTTTGGAACAAGAAAAGTCCTGCAGAAGGATGTTGGTGATGGTCGCACAGCAATACAAATCACTTAAAGCCATTGATCTATATGCTTTAAAATGGCAAAGATGATACATTTTATGTTATGCGTTTTTTCACCACAACAATAAGAAAGCAAGAACTCACCTTTGAAGTTGCCAATGTACAGGCCGGGCAGGATCTAGAAGAGAGACAGACACAGACATGAGCCCGGCAGACTCTAGGTAGATGGTGTCACAGAGGGGGGCCTCCGCCAGCAGCAGGGTCCCTGCACAGGCCAGGCGCCACCCCCAGTACAGCACCTCCCTGACAGCTATGTGGGTGACCCAACATCCCCAGCGGCCTGTGGATGGCTGCAGGTTGGTACCCATGGACTCACTGAGTTTAGGGCCTGGCTTTGACCCCATCATCCTCACTTACAACCATGCAGTGCTGGTAAGCATTCTGAGGGTCCAAGCCCCCTGCCCTCCTGCCCACCCTGCCCCCACAGCAGCTCTGCACGCTGCTGCAGGAGGCCACTGCATACATGGTGCCCACTGCAGGTGGTTATGCTCCCACCCACCTTACCCTTGGCCTGTCCTGAGCCCCGAGTCCAGGGTCAGCCCCAGCTCAGTGCTGGCAGCCCTCTGTGTCCCCTGCAGACCGATGCTATTGTGAGGGCATCACCAGGTGAAGGCCCATCTTTCTGTCAGGGAAAACTCCTTGGGCAGCAAACGAATCCTGCCACTCACTGCTGCTTCCCCAGCCCCAGGCCAGGATGACAGTCAATAAAGGGCTGTTAAATGAATGATCTAACCATCAAACAGATGCAAGTTAATAAGAACACACATTTGTTGCAAAATGCCAACTTCTTCTAAGGCAGTGGTTCTCCAACCAAACTCCCCATCAGAACTCCAGAATCTGTTAAAAATACAGATTTCTGGGCAAGCCCTCTTCTCTACCCCCATCCCCATATGGAATGATTTAGCAGATCAGCAATGAGAACTGGGGGTGGTTTCTTTCACGCCCCACGATTTGCAAAATAGGAAGCAAATTCCTGTCTTGCCAGCACTTTGCATTGACATTCTGAAATTTAAATAAGGACACTGTACCACTCATTAAAATATGCTCACTGTATCACCTGCCATGATTTCCAAGCACATATAACCAGCTAGTTTTGGTGACACTTCACCACAGATCCCTGGATGTCCTAGCTTTGCCCTCCTGTCTGCCAAACCCATCCCCACAGCCCCCCGTCTTCCTTCACTCCCACTGAGAAAGTCAAAAGAGCCTGTGGTACAGTTCTTCAAGCATCTTCCTGACCACCGGCTGCTTCGCTAAAAACTAATGGCTCATATCCAGTCATTCCAGGGGCTCTATTGTGGCTCATGTCAGGGCAGCAGTGCTAGGCCCAGGGTTAGCCTCTGTGCAGAGGGATGGCCAGCCAAGGGGCCACGTAATGTATTGACCAAACTGAGACACCCAAGAACGAAAAGAGGTTCTGCTAATCATTGCTCCAGGACAACAGGTGAAACCCAGCAGTAACCGGGGCATGGGGCTGTGTGATCACCCTGGGTGACTCAATACCCAGAGTGGTCAGGATACAAAATTAGCCTGGAGAGTGCCCCATGGGACGGAGCTCAGTTATGTCCATGACTGAAGTCACTGATTGGAGGCAGGCCGGGGAGCATGGGAGATGACGTCTCAGAGGAAAACGCCAACATCCACTGCCAACGAGCTGAAACACTTGACAGGTCTTTCTGGAAACATAATCAGTCTTTAGGATTCTACTGGGAGGAAGGGTGGAGTCTACACTTTATCATCCTGTTTGAAAACACAGGAACAATGCAAGTTCGCCCTGGATGTGGACCCCGCTGATGTTCTCTGGCAGAGCTTGGCTGCACAGACCTTTGCTGTGTGTAGTCTCTCATTCCCAAGGGTCTCTCCTGTCTTTATTAGGATGTGGCAGTAGATACTAAAGAGCATCATTGCCACGTGGCCCCTTTGGCTAGTGGTGCAATGACCCCACCTTGACCAAACTTTAGTCAGGCTCCTCTGAGTCCTTTTCTCCACAAGGCCTGGTCTTTGGCAGTGCAAGCAGAGACCTGACAAGTGTATCCCGAGAGACCCCACCACGCTCCTCTTCCTCCCCCTCTGAAGTCTAATCCGGCTCCCCTGAGGGGTATTCCACCCGCTCCCTCGCCCTGCCCTTGGCTTTCCATCTACTCTGGCCCCTGCTGTATTGGAGTTGAGTCCTCCCCCGTTGCAATAGTCTTGAATAGAGTCTTCCTTGCTGGCTTAAGCAACTGTCAGAATCACTTTTCTTTTACAGCAGTGACTGCAAATGGCTCCATATCCCTACAGTTATAATCACTGGGCGATTTTCTAGATCAAAATGTTTCTAGAATATAAGCATGTTTATCTGCCCAAAGTCAGAGAACATATCACAGTAGGTGAAGTTCCTGAGGCACCACACTGGGTACTCAGGGTACAGGCCTGACTTAGACAGACAGGGCCCTGCCCTCATGCAGTAGCTCACATAGTGAAGGTGGAAGTGACCTGACCACTCTGGGATCACAGAGGGCTTTCAGGGGACCTGCAGCACAAGAGGAACGGACAGGTAGGAGACAGCAGAATAGTCAGCCTGGAGAAAGGGCCCTGTGCCTACTGCGGGGAGTGGGAGAGAAGCAGAGAGAAGGCAGGGGCCAGTGGGAAGAGCTGGTCCCACGCAGCGGACACTGTGGCCACTGGCCACTTTCCTGGTTAGGTACCAGGAAATGAAATGCTACTAAGATGTCTAAGACATGTGGGGCTGTGAGTAAGATCTTAGCTGTTTTAACTTAATATATCTTGAAAATGGTATGAAAAACAGAAAAGGTACAGCCGTATGCAAGTACATTGCCTTTGTCACCATGCTCACCTCTGTGATGGGGACAGTAGGGTCCTGGAGGAGGGCTTCTGCATTTCTCTCTGAGCTTGCCTATGCCACCTGACGCTCTAGTCCTATGCATGCACTATGTCAATTTACTTTGTAAATCAAGAGGAATCACTTGGAAAACAGATTATGGGCAATTTTTGCTTTTTTTCTTTGTACATCTACCTTCTCTAAATAAACACAAACTAATAATTTTATATCACCTTTAAAATTAAATGAGGGCATGAGAGTAGATCATGTCTACATTCCAATGTTGTAGAACCAACCACGATTTTATGACTCCTAAATTCACCCTATGGAGTCTGGCTCGCTGCAGGACTATCTCAAGCAAACCACTGTTTTCCCACCCCATTGCCAAGTCCTCCTGCCCCCAATGGTGCCACCTTCTCCCAGTCCCCCGAAAGAAAAACCTGGAGCTCCCACCACTGCGGCACCTCTCTCTCGATTCCTGGCTCCCCTCCTCCCTGGGGCTAGAAGGCCCCTCACACTCTCCCTCCTCAGCCTTGCTCAGAGCTCAATTCACACACTGAACTCATTTCTCTGTCCTATCAAATTAATTTTCTAAAGCCATTCTTCCTGGGTGATTTTCTACGTCAAAATGTTCAGTGGCAACCCTTTTCCTTAAAACATCAAGTCCAAACATTGAACTAAATATTCAGCATGGCTTCCACAGGCTGGCTCCAATCTGCCTCTGAAGGATTTCCCCCAACTTCTTGCTGATGTCCAGCCAAGCCAGGTCATCCCCATTCTCCCAATACCCCTTAGCGGTCCTACTTTGCAATATCACTTTCTTTGCCCCAAATATTCTTTCTAAACAGAGAAGAGGTTCCCACTGTTTGGGGTCGTTCATCCCGTGGGTATGCTCAAAAATAACAAACCCTGCAATGGGCATTTATTTTATTGGTTTTCCAGTCTCTGAAACCCTAGGTTTGGGGATGCCCTGGCCCCAGAAAGTCTTGGTGGAAGACAGAGCCCAGCTCTTAATATAGAAGCTGCCAATGCCAGATCCCCGCTCACACAGGCCTTTACTGCTACATGGGTGTGACCCATATGTAACACGTCTACACACTGGCTGCAGGGACAGCCTAGAGTGTCCTCTTTGGCAACAGAGGCAGCAGGGCTGGTGGCACATTCAGTGTCCGCTGGCTGTAGCATCAGCATCTTGGGGTAGCCCCAGAAATGTTCTCGCTGACAAGTTACAGCATCTGCTCCTGCCAAGGTAGCCCCTGAGTCTGGCTCTCCAGCCTTCTAGGCTGTCTGCCCTGTTCTACCTAAGGTAACCACATTTGGATGCTGTTGCTTACAACCAAGGACCCTGATGTGGGCTTTCAACCTGGAAAAATGCATAAATGCAGAAGAGTGCCAAAGACCTTGAGGCAAGTCACAGTCACAACAGGTCTGTTCATGCCCTGCCTCTGATCCCGAGACCTACTTGCCCTGCTAGGAACAGCTCAACCAGGAACCCCCCAGAGATCACTCCAACAGTAGACTCTGCCCTCTCTGGACTTCACTGCTGCTCATTTACTTCCATGCAGCAGCTCTCCCACTCATGTGCTCCTCTCTGAACTTTCAGGCTCAGCTTCTTAGCGCCTCCCTTCTGAATTCCTGCAGTAGCTTCCTAGTGAGCTCCCCTACCTCCAGACTGACTGCTCCTTCCAAAGGATTCCTCAAACCATCTCAAGGTCCAAGGTTGATCATGTGACTCTTCATCTTAGGGCTCCATGTAGCTTTCAGCGTGAAACTCAAATTCTACACCTTGGCAAGGGAGACCTTCCAGGCGTGGACCCTCAAATGTCTTCAGCCCTACCCCAAGCCTGAAGGCATTCTCCAATCTCACCCACATCTAAGGAGGTGCGCACGATACAACCAACCAACATGGCCATGCAGAGATGCAGGCCAGGGCCCCCAAATTCCAGACTGTTTTATAGAAAACTGCTCAATTTTCAAATGTTGTCAATTACATTTTAAAAACAACTAAAATACTGTGGCTGACAAATAAAATCCATCTGTGGGCTAACCAGGGCCCATGGACCTCCAGTCTACAATCTCTATCTGCTGCCTGCATCTTCTTTGTAAAACATTTTTGAACTTGACTAGTTCTCCCTTGGGTAGGTACTCAAGCAAATGCTTCTCTGATGAATGAATGAATGAACAGACAATGTGAAAAGCATGAGAAGAAAGGAGAGAGAAAAAATGATGGTGAATGAAACCTGATACAAGCTGTGCCAGGGAGATGCAACGCTGCCCCTTTCTGCCCTGGGTGGGTTTCCACATTGGAAACAGTGCCCGGCCACACCTGTGGCACGGGGCTGGTGCCAGGCAGAGCAGCGCCCGAGGAACCGTTGCAGCAGTGCGCTGGCATGGATAGGAAGTCTGACCTGAGGAGGCACCTTGCTAAAAGGAATTGAAAATGCGTATTTTACACGCATTTTAAATACTTTTAAGTAATGTAAAAAGAAGAACGAATTTTGTCAGTCAACCTTTAACTTCAAGTTTCAGACCAGGAGACTGAGCTAGAGTTTCAAGGGCTGGAAATAGAAAGCATATTGCTCAATCCCTCTCTGTAGCCACAGTATGATTCTCTTCCACACAGAATTACAAACAAGATTAAGCAGGGCTGGTTTCAAGGAGACTAAATAAAGGCCCATGAATATTTCAACTTCTACACTAGTCAGCTTCATAATTCGGACCTGAAACCCCAAAAGTTTGACCCATCTACTTTCATGATATTATTGTTGCTGATAATCCCTGAGCACAGTGAAAGAGAACATGAAATAAAATGTAATAATTTTCCAGCAGAGATGATTTATAGAGGAGACCTGGGAAAAACAAGGTGTTCATCTGGGACAACCCGGATGACCAGTCACCTCATGGAGGAGCTGAGCTCAAGCCAGAAGCAAGAAGAGAGAGAAAATGAAATTATTACCACCTGGTAGAAAGCAAGGACAAGTTGGAAAAAAAAGCATCTGTAAATGCAACTTGGGAATGTCCTAAGCACAGAAATGAATAAGCACAGAATTGATGCCAATCATCTTTGGGCCTTTGAAACAGCTGTTCTTTCCCTTTGCTGGGGACACTGTTCCCCCACTCTTCACCTGAGCGGCCTCCCACAAGATGACCGTCTCCAGGGAGGTCTCTCCTGACTCCTAAACTCCCTGGCACTGTCTCTCTCTCTCATATTATCTTGTTTTATTTTCTTCACCACATTTATCAGTAGCTAAACGGCTTTATTCATTACTTTCAGATTGATCTCCCAGCATGGGCTGCATCTGTCTTGTCTCCTAATGTGTCCCTAAAACCTGCCCAGAGTCTACCGCACTAAGAGGTAGTCAGTGAATAAATGGTGATGAAATGGCACAGGCCACAGAGGGAGATGGTCTCTGTCATTCCACAGGTCAAAGATTCCTGTTTTCTGTTACAAGACTATCTGGGCATAGACAATACAGGCAGAATCCTTCTGCAGAAATGCTTTGAAATCATCCTAAAAGTTCTCCATGCTTTATGGTTCCTCTTGACGGAGACCTTCACACCCATGTGTTACACTGTGCTAACTCTGGCTTCACAGAAATGCAAAAACACAAATCCTCAGCCAGGAAAACACACTTAAGCACAAAAGAATACTGCTTCTAAGGCAGAAAATATTTTGAGTTTATTTTTTAAACATGTATTTTAGTCTTTCAGGATGCACAGAATCTAAGAACCCCATCCAAACAGACATTAAAAAGCAAATTCCTGAGCTAGCAGCTACACAAGGCTGTGTGGGATGGAGGTCGTGGTGGAATATTAATTCTTTGTAGGTCAGAAAGGACCTTCTGAGTTTCGAAGCCAGGCATGAAGGGGAAAACTTTGGTGGATTCCTTGAAGGGTTAAATGTCACAAAGACTTTTAAAATGCCACTTGGCCATGGACTTAACCAGTCTGCATGTAAAAAGGAAAGAATATGAGAATACTCTTCTGGGACCTTAGAACAAACACTGCCTTTAACATCTGTTCTTCAACATGAAATAAAAATGTAATATTAAAAGGGGAAAAGAGAGCATACTTGGGGGGTGGTGTAGCAGAGGAAGGGAACCAGAGCCCACTGGCACGTAAGCCATCTGTCAGTCCTGCAGCAGTGGCTCAGTGTTCATTTCCTGCAGGAGGCTCCCTTCTAAGCTGCCTGAGCCTAATCTGCATGGCAGGGGCTTCGTGTCTTTCATCTACAGGATGAAACAACCCACTGCAGGATACAACACAGTGCCTTTACAATAGCAGGTGTTCAATAATATAATGCAATGAACAGGTATATGGATGGAAGACTTGATTATGCAGTCAGACAAGTTACCTGCTGCCAGGTGGAAACAGAAGAATTTAGCAGCACAAAGGTGCCTGACCTTCCAGCCCCTTCCCATATGAAAACAGTTTCTCAACCCTGTAAGCCCTACTCTACCTTTTGATAACTCTCCAGTTTCAGATCACACCGGCCTCAGGAAATTCTGAGAGGAAGAACCCTCAACTAGTGGTTCTCCACGGGGGATGATTTCACTCCCCAGGGGATATCTGCCAATGTCAGGGACATTTTTGGTTGTCACAGGTTGGGAGAAGGTGCTACTGGCAACCATTGTGTGAGGATCTGAGACGCTGCAAAACCCCTCACAATCCACAGGGCAGTCTTACAAGTAACTATCCTGAAATGTCTGCAGGTGCAGCCCTGGAGGAACACTGGTCTATGCCTAGAGGGGACATATTCCCCTTTAATTATAATCCTTTCCCAACTACACTCCCTCATCTTCCTAAGAGAGAAAGAGCTATCCTCAAACTGTCAGTCACATCTAAGGCAGATGTCATCACTGGAACCACTGATGGGACAAATCCAAGAAGACTCGAAACAGACTGTATTTGTACTTTACAGTTTGGAAAAAAATGTGTTCTAATAAATTCCCATTTGCTTCTCCTAATAACTCAGGTAGTAACTGGGGAAGGTATCATTACCCTCATTTTAGAGCCAGTAAGGAGACTGGATTAGCTAACCACCTAAGGTCTTTTAGTTCTATCCATCTACGAATCCAGGAAGGAAAAAATTCTGAAGCTTAGAAACATTTAAGTGATTTGTTCCAGATCACACCCCTGAAGTGGCAGAGTGGCGGAGGTGCCCCAGATGAGGCTTTTTGTTAACCAGCCCCTCTTAGCAACAGTGGGCTCCCCATAGAAACAAGATGCACCCACTGAAGTGAGGCCTCCCAGCACCATGAGAGGCTTCCCGAGAAGTACGGGGATGGCAGCCGTTCCCACCAGGCACGGTGCTTTCAGAGCACATAGAGCAGGGAGGGAGGAAGTGGCCACAAGACCAGGCAGGCCGGATGCTTGATGAGCTAAATAAACCCTGGCAGTCAGTGGAGGACAAGACGTCAACCAGAGGGTCCGCATATCCAGTCCTAGAATGGCAAGGCTTCAGCCCACGTTTAGGAGGATCAAGGTAAAGACTTATTACACATGAGAAGCATTTGGGGCAGCCTTCTCTGACACGTTTGGCTAGAGACAGTCGTTTGTTTTGATGTTAATGGGGTATTGAACTGAAGACTAATAATAGACAGTGAGGATGGGAGTTTTGTTTACAGACTCTCTCCCAAAAGATTTGAGGGTTCAGACTCTTGAGAGAACTTTGAGTCAACTAGGAGTGTTCAAAGGCTCCACAGGAACCCGACATTTGCATCCAACAGCCTGTTTAGTTTAACCCTAATCTTACCAGAGACATTTACTAGACTAATATCTTAGCAGCATAGTGAGGCACTCTGCATTGTGGCTGTGCCAGACTGTGGCTTTGAGTCCAGGCTCTGCTACTCACCAGCTGGGTGACCCTGGCAGTTTCGTTAACCTCTGTATACACCAAGAAACAGGCATGAAAATAACAGGATCTGCTTCACGGAGTTGTGGCTTACTCTATGTGGTGAAGTACTCAAACACACAATAAACTTATTGGCAATTGTAATTTTGGCCAGCTTGGGGCATCTGTTTGGGAATTGCGCACACAAACACACAAAAACAATGAAAAAATAGTTTTAGTTGCTTGCCTTTTACTCCCTTCTTTATCAATGTCAAACATGAAGGAAGAGAGGAGGTGATTTTGCCTATTTAACAAGTAATCGAAACTATGAGGAGCTTTTCAAGTTACTTTTTAGGAACTTTAAAATTGACTTGGGATGAATTAGCATCCCAGCTCAAAGGAAAGACCTTCCCTAACTTCAAAATCAATGGAGACTGGGGTCCAAACCCAGTTTCCCCCTTCCCAGCACTGAACCTTACTTATGCTACCTAACGTCTCCAAATCTCCATTCTCCAACCTGAGCAAAGATCAGGTCGTCTGACCTGATAGGGCTATCATGAAGCTGAGATTTTATAAAGCGCAAAAAAAAAAAAAAAAAGGGTTCACAACTGCGGTGTTGCTTTTTGTTTTTGAAACAGAGTCTCACTCTGTCACTCAGGCTGGAATGCAATGGCACAATCACAACTCGCTGCAGCCTACTCTTCCCAGGCTGAGGTGATTCTCCCCTCCTCAGCCTCCCAAGTAGCTGGGACTACAGGAGCATGCCACCACACACTTGGCTAACATTTGTGTGTGTGTATTTTTGGCAGAGACTGGGTTTTGTCATGTTGCCCAGCCCGGTCTTAAACTCCTAGACTCAAGCAGTCCGCCTTCCTCAACCTCCCAAAGTGCTGTCACTGTAGGCGCGAGCCACCGTACCTAGTCCTGCCTTCATTTCCTCATCTTTAATTTTCTAGAATATAAAAGCCTTCTTCCCTTCTATCTTCTATATAATCTGCTGTGTATACCTAACTGAAATGGGCACAATATTTTGCCATCCAGGAGACCAGAATGTACTGACAAAAAAAAGCCGCATGGGAATGTGAAATAATAAAAACTGCTGTCCCAAAGCAGTCAGAATGGAGCCTGCACTGTTTAGACCAGAAACGTTCTTTTGCCAAAAATGACCAATCTGTATGAGATCTGAAAGAAACCTTGTCCCAGTAACCTTAGGGCATGCACATTTCGTTATGTTAGTTCCAAAGGCATTGCACATACTTATAAATGTTCTTAAAAAAGCATTTCTAGGGTTAGTACCTTCCCCGGAGTCTGCAAATCAACCACTCTTTTTTTACAGTTGAGAAAAATATGAAGCCTTGTTCCAAGTCACACAGTAATGGATGGAAAAGTTCTAGTTAAGGTTCTTAGTTACTGGCCTCCATCAATCTACTTTCCCACTAATTAACCTGGTGATTTGGGGTAATTCCTCCTGATCCCACGTTAAACCACTGCAGCAGGATTCGTTGCCTGGGCTGAATGCCCCTTCTAGGTCACTTCCATCCCATCTTCGGCTTTCCCCACTTTTCCAAAATTGTCTATTTTCTTCTCTGCAGCCTCTACTCCTCCCTACCTTGTCTTTGTTCTCTCTCTCACACTCCCACATACATACACACCCTGTGTTGTGCAACACAGCAGCCATTAGCCACAGTGACTACTGAGTCCTTCAAATATGAGTAGTCCAAAATGAGATGAGATTTAGGTATAAAATACATGCTAGGCTTTGAAGATATAGGTGATCTGGGGGTCCTGAGACTTTTCCTTTCACAAAGACATAGTAAAAAACATGAAATCTTCCGCAAATAATTTTATATATTGGTTACGTATTGAAATAATATTTAAATATATTCAGTTAAATAAAATACATTAAAATTAATTTCACCTGCTTATTTTTTAATGTGGCTACTGGAACATTTTAATTACATGGGCTCACATCATATTAGTGCTGGACAAGTGCTGGTCTACACTGAAGGTTCTGTGAAGGATCTTTGGGTCATTTACGACTGCACTCCCTCTTCCTCCCTCCCCACCCACTAGCACAACACCTGGCTTATAGTATGTACGTAATAAGTATGTGTTGAAGCAGTGAAGTGTCTAAATCTCTCTATACATACATTTCTTCATTAATTTTTATTTTTATTTATTTTTTTTCCGAGACAGAGTCTCGCTCTGTTAACCAGTTTGGAGTGCAGTGGCCTGATTTCAGCTCACTGCAACCTCCACCTCCGAGTTCAAGTGATTCTTCTGCCTCAGCCTCCCTAGTAGCTGGGACTACAGGCTCATGCCACCACGCCTAGCTAATTTTTGTATTTTTAGTAGAGATGGGATTTCACCACGTTGGCCATACTGGTCTTGAACTCCTGACCTCGTGATCCCCCCGCATCTGCCTCCCAAAGTGCTAGGATTACAGGCGTAAACCACTGTGCCTGGCCTATTTCTTCATTTATACACTGTGGATAGAGTCTCTATTCACAATATAAGAAAATAAAATAATCAAGAAATTTATTAATCATTTTGAATGGTAAAAAGTATTATATGAATATTACTGCTTTTGTTGAAAAGCATGAAAATAATGTTGATCCCTTAGGCAAACATCTGTATTCCTAAATATATTTTTTGAATTATATTACACAGATACTTCAAATTAAATGCTGAAAACTGTGGAGAGTGAACAGCTCAAGCGGGAAAAACTGTAGAAATAACAAAGGAAAGTTGAGGCATAACCATCATCAATGGGAAGGCAAAACGGAGCCCATAAACTTATGATGACCACCTTTATTGTTCTGCTTTAATCTAAAAAGCAGAAGGCTCGTGATGCTGATGGATTCCAGTGCTCATGGGAACATAATACAAGTATTTATCCAAGAGAGAGATAGTTTGTTTCCAAACTTGATCACTCGCCAAAAAAAAAAAAAAAAAAAGTGAATGCAATTCTGTTTACCAAAATACCTCAGTACTGATATGCAGGCCCCAAACACATAATAGTGCTTTCATAAACTGAGTAACCAGGACCGGGCATGTGAGAAGTTAAGACAGGTTTTCCACCCACCGACCCCCACCGCATTTTCCCTTCCCTACCCTGAATCCTCATTTGGAATACTCCAGGTCCAAGACCCAAACTACTGCGGACCCAGTGCTGAGGGGCATGAAAAACAACACAGTCACATCGCCATCCCCACCCAGTGTGGAAGCTGACAGTAGGTGGACATGCGTGTGGGTGGAGCGCAATGAAAAAGAGAAGCAGAAAGACGACTCATCTAATCCAGGACCATTCAAAGTCCTGTAAAAAGGTAGTTGTCCTTGTTGAGGGCTTTGTAAAGTCTTGTGAATCCTTCCTTGAAACCAGCCAAGTACCAAGTACTAAAATCCTTAACCTTGTTGTTGACATGAATACAGCAACTCTCAGCTGCAAGAGCTGGAATCTGGCAACTTCCTTGGACAAGAAAGGCTATCCCACCGCCTGGGAAGTGAGGAGCGGGCAAACCAAAGAACACAGGCTGGGGCCCAGAAACGGGACAAAGTGGAGCAACA
The DNA here is from genome assembly GCA_963573385.1 of Cacajao melanocephalus. Taxonomy (NCBI): domain Eukaryota; kingdom Metazoa; phylum Chordata; class Mammalia; order Primates; family Pitheciidae; genus Cacajao; species Cacajao melanocephalus. The sequence goes on from CAUYLG010037862.1 coordinate 67,752, forward strand.
CAGATTTTCTGGAAGGCCTCACCAGCGCAAGCAGCCAGCAACAGGTTGCCCGTCGCAGAAGTCACATAACCTAATTAACTCTGAATCTTCTGTCTCCTTCCCACTCGTCTAACACCACTCAGGACTCCTAACTTCTCTGTCCACAAGAAAAACGTATCTGCGCTTACAGGCACACACACACAATCTGAGGAGAAAGAGGAAATTACAGAGGACACCCATCTACGCCCGTTTACTAATGATGTGGGGGGTGATGCTTCAAGAGCGTAGTTTGGGAGCGAAGGGAGGGGAAAAAAAGAAGAAACCACATCCATTCCGAGCTCAGCTGATCTCCCGGCAGAACAAGTGCCAACGCTTTTAAAGGGCACGGCTTGTTTCAGCCACAAAAACGCACCAGAGGGCGAGGCGGGTGGCGGGGGGCTGCCTACCCGGAAGCCGGGTGTGGGGGCGGGAACACCTCGGAACCCCGACACTGCAGACGCCGCCCCGGCGCGCCGCCCCTCCCTCCGCGCCCGTCCCCACCGCAGGAAGGGGCACCCGGGCTCCAGTGGCCGGGGAGCCGACACCGGCGAGAAGGCGGGGCAGCTGGGACCGGCGGCCGCCACGTGCCGGAGAGGAGGCTAAAGAGCGGAGGCAAACCCAGCGCGAATGAGGGAGAAACGTTACCTTGTTCATCCCATTCCCCATGATGGCTGAAGGCGAACGCTAGCGCCCCTGGCCGTGTGGTCGCAGGCTCACTATGACATGCTACGGGGAGGAGGAGCGGCGGGGCGGGCGGGGAGGAGGCACGCGGGAAGGAGGGACTGAGTGCTGGCAGTGTCAACAAGTCAGCGGCAGAGACCAGCCGGCGCCCCGGGGCGCTCCAGGGACCCGGCGTGGAAGGCAGGGCTTTCAGTGCGGCGGCCCGGAACTTCCTGGCGGGAACAGGGCAAGGCCACCGGAGCCTGTGCCGGGAAACGGTCCCGCCTTGCCGGTCCCCGCCCCCGTGCGCACCGGGCAGGCCCAGCGTCCCTCCTCTGTCCGCCCGCCCGCACCCTGGGACTTGTAGTCAGGTTCCAGCCGGCCGCGCCCCACTTCGCCCCCGCGGACCCCGGCTCGCTACCGCCAGGCGGGGGAGGTGTTCGGCTCCGGCTTCCCGGCGGCCAGCCCTGGAGCACAGAGCGCATGCGCCGCCCGAGCCGCCCCGCCGGGACACCCGAGGCCGGGGGCGGGGCCTGGGGGGACGCGCAGGCGCTGCCGGTTGCCTTGTGCCGGAGCCCGCTCCAAGGTCGGGGGTCCCCAGGTCCCCTTTGGCCTTTTCCCCCGGGGCGACTCCGGGGGCCAGTTACCAGCAGTCGCTGCCCTGCCTTGCCTGCCTCCGTGAATCAGGTGCTAATCAGAGCCCTGGTCTCTGGGGGCTCCCCTGCTTGGGTTTTCTGAGTACGACAGATTTAGGCCGGGGGATTTCCTGCGGCCCTACCCCATCCACCAAGACCGAGAAGGCTCGCCCGGTGGGGAGAGGTGGGCTACGTGACTCACCCCGAGGAGGCCTGACCTCCCTACCCTGGGGGAGCAGATGGCTGCGTCGCAGACCTCAGTCCTCACGGCCTTAGGTGGTGTATGTCCCTTAGTGTCTGCATTGTGGTTCTCTCTGGAGTGGATCACTTTCTAACATGTAACAGAATTGTTTTGGGTATTCTGTCAACCTTACCAAATTCTTAACTTTCTCTCCGTGGACAGAATCCTTGAGCAAGTGGTTTTCTGTTTAATTTCTGTATCCTCAACAATGTCCTGAATATAATAGGTGCTTAATAAATATTTGCTGAATGAGTACATGCATCAATCTGATGTGCCCTGGCTCACCCCTGCTGACCTCATTTTATCGTCTTGCTAAGCGAGTTGTAGACATACTGTTCTCCTGTGTGTTCCTTGAACCTGTCAGGCTTGCTGGGCTGTGCTCTCTATCCAGATACCTTGATCCCCAGCTCTCTGCATAGATGCCTTTTATCTCTGAGGTCTCAACCCAAATGCCATCTCTCCTAAGAGGCTTTTCCTAACCACCTAATTCCAATTCCAGTCACTATCATATTACTCTGTATTATTGATCGGAAAATGTCATATGTATTTGCTTTCATCTGTCTCACTAGCCAACAACATTCAGATTAAAGAAAAAAAAAGTTGTTTTATTCAATACTATAGCCATGTGGCCTGGGACAGGATCTAACACAAAATATTGATTTTATAAATATTTGACAAACAATACTTTCTTGTGGCCGAGAAAACAGGTGAGGTTCTGAGGAATGTGAGCGTTTGGAAAGAGCTTGCAGACTCCATCTGTTGCCATTTCTCCCCTTGTACACCGTATCTTCTGGGCAACAAATGGTATCAAAACCCCACATGTAGAAAGTCCTCACTCAGACTTGTGCTTGTGTGTCTTCTGTGGGTCAAATGGGACCCAGACCCAGAGTGCCCTTTCTGCCTCCTGTTTTGGGAGAGTGTTTCTTCTTTACTGCCTTTACTTCTTCCTCTTCTCCCACCTAAGGCTCAGTCGCTTGGACAGTCTGCCCTTTCCCCTCTGCTCCATACTGCCATTATGTAACTGTTTTTCCCGCCTTCCTCCTTAGAGACATCACAGAATGGTTAGTGGACTGCCTGGAGAATCCCAGTTATCAGCCTCTATTTCTAATTCTTAAGGTCTTGAGCAAGATGATCAACTTTTCTGAGCTAGCTTTTTTTTTTTTTTCCTTTTTAAAACAAGAGCATTAAACTGTGAATTTTTGAAGCTTCTCTCTGGCAATCAATGAATTACTTCTGCAGCCCTCTACCCTCCTTGGGCTGTTCATCCAACAGTCAGATGAACATTGAAGAACACAACCAGTTCATAAACTGGTACTTGACCATAAATGACAAATTCATGCCGATTTTTTTCTTCTGTCATCTGCTTGGAATATTTCTTCTCTTATTCATACTCTTCTTACAGATGTCTTTCTCCAGCTTGGACCATCTGCTTGACAGTTCCCCCTAAACTCAGAACCTGCCGTGGCTTCCTCCTTACAGTCAAAATCAGCATTTAGTATGTTCCCAAAAGGTCCACATGCCCAGAGCTCCTATCAAAATCTCAAAATGTTTCTTTTTGGTTAAATGGGAAAAGAGGAGACTATTAACAGAAGAGTCAGATTTTTTTTAAAACTTACTGGTTTTGTGGGGTTGAGGGGTTTCCCACAAGACTCGCTGTACTCTCCTCCACCCTAACCCTGGAACCTACCCCTACCTCTCTTTATTATTATTATAATTACCAAAATTGTTCATGTCTTACCTTTCTATAACTTTTACTCTCTAGCTCTCGACTATGGAAAGGAGGAAAGGAAACTCTTCAACAAAGCTGGCATATTTCACATCCAAAGTAGTGTCTCTGTTCATTTGCGTTTTATCTCACGCATAAAAATGATAAGGCATCCCAAGCCCAGTGGATTTTCACACTGTGTAAGATTTTTACTTCCGTTTTTCTTCTTGCTATTTTCCCCTGTCAGTACTGCCAGCATTACAAATTTTGGCAACAACGCAGCAAGTAAAGCTTTCATGTGTGCACAATAAGGAATGGTCTACAAATTGTGTAGGCTAGCCGGATCCATACTTACACATGGTTAAAGATATCTGGTTAACAGTGTATTTAGTGAGCAATAACTTTAAGGTGGCAGTGTGTAAAAGCCCAGAAACAGAAGCTCAACCATTAGAGTCAGCCAAATCATTATAGGTGTTAGTGATAATTTCAGAGAATTGAAATTAACCTCTGCCCAACGGAAAAGTAATTATGTAATCTTCACTGGCCCCTTGAACATATTGCAATCCGAGGTTTCTCAACCTCGGCAAAGCTGACATTTGAGGCTAGATAAATCTTTGTTTTAGACGGCTGTCCTGTGCATTGCAGGATGTTCAGAAGTATCCCTGACCTCTGCTCATTATATCCCTCTCAATAAGCAGCTAAATCTACGCTAATAGATCATGTTAGTTCTCTGCAGAATTCTTAAGCCACACGTGTCCATTCTGAACAAATTAAGAACAAGAAGTTAAAATGAGGAGCCAATCTAGCCAAAGCATGACTAAAAGTAAAAGAAAGCTAGAAACTAATGAATTGTGGAAAGAAGAAACAAGGTGGAGCCTAGAACTTAGGAAGCAAAAGTACAAAACATTTTCTGTTTCTCCAGCATTGTCCAGAGAGGGGACGCCCAGTTGAACACCTGAGTTCCAGAGCCATGCAGAGCACCCTGACCATGAGGATGGACCCTGTGGCGTACAACCTCAACCCTTCTAAGCTCACATTTCCAGCCTTCCAAGCAGTCTAATGATTATGAACATGGTTTCCTCCTTTCGCTTAAGAGATTTGGGGAGCTCAGATCTCAGCACAGATACCTGGAGAGTGTGGGGTCAGGGAAGAACAGCAACAGGAACGGATATCCAGGTAAGTGAGCAGGAGGGCAGAGAATCTGGGAGCAGGTAAAGGGAAAATGCTGTCAGGCATTTAGCTGGAAGTCAACAGAAGTCTGTGGACAGAGTTCCTGCGAGGGTTGGCAGAGGTTTGCAGGAATGAAGTTATCAGGCAGATTATAAAACAATATCAAGCAAAGGGGAAATAAGACAGAGCCCTAGTTCCTAAAATTTGGAGGTCACATTGTTATCCTGCAGGTCATAACATATGCCTGTGTATTTTCAGGACAACTGTTGTTTTCCCCCAGACGATAGCTGCCTGAGGGCAGGGGCCAGTTGTTAATCAATCTAAAGTGGTTCCTAGTGTGTGGGCAACTATGTAGATGTTTGTCAATTTAGGAAAGAAACATATCTGGGAGGTTGTTGAATCTTAATTTGTCCAGGTATGAGGATCACAAATAATCCGTCCTTCTATATGCTGAGATACCATCAGTGCTGCATCCCCGCATCTTTTTTTTTTCTTGAGCAATATAATTTCTATGTGAGATGACTCTCTAGGAGTAACCAAAGTCCCGTTGTCTTTTGTTTTTGAAACAGATATAGGACATACTCAACAGAGAGAGAGAGAGAGAGAGAAGAGAGGGGGGAGAGAGAGGAGAGAGCCTTTGCACATAATGCTTCCATATATTGCTGTACTCCACCCCTTGGTCTGCAGCCACAGCCGTACTTGGCAGAGCACAGTCCTCTCTGTGGTTCTGCCTCTTGGCATCGTGGTGTTCTTTGATCTTTGGTTAAGAGACCATGCCTGACTTATGCACTGCCATCATGGAAATTGCTTGTGGTTATTTTCTGTGTGTGGAACAGTCTGACTTGGCCCATGTACTTCCCTGTCTCTACAAAGGAAGGTCTACCTGGCACAACAAACTAGGCCCTTAAAACTTTTCATAGTTTAAAAACGAAACAAAACAAACACAACATTTTATGGTTGATGACTCCAGCCCAAAACAATTGACAAAATCTGAACCACGAACGCCTTTTTAATCTCAGGGGAATCATCATCATTTTCATCAGTGTCTGACAGGACTCCTGTAAGCCAGAACTTGGCCATTGCTTTCTCAGCCTAACTCGCCTGGGCATGAGGGGACATACCCAGAAGCTCTCACCATTTGCCTTGTATGTGGTACTCTTTCTGAGGCCTCCAACTCTCTTAAAATCCTATTCAAAATGACCATGGGGCCTGCAATCTTGCAGACAGCAGGAAATGGCCATAAAGTGTCCCTGCACAGAGGATCCCAACCATCTGTGCTTACTGCACCTGCACCGTCAGCCACCCGCTTCTTCAAATGCCTGCAGGGGCCAGGGGGCAGCCCAGAAGTGAAGACAGAAGGGAGGACGGTAAGGGAAGCTGCATCTCAAAGAAGTGACTGGGCTAAGGCGGCCCTCCCTAAAGATGCTCCTGCCTGCCTGCTGAGTGTCACTGGTGACCTCTTCTCTAGCGCAGAGCTTTGCACTGGTTTTCTTTGTTTTTTGTTATTCACTCTTTCATGCAAAACTGAAATTGAACTGGATGTGAAGACACTAAAAAAATGTCTGGGTAGGGGGCTACAGGGAGCAGGGGCTTTCCTGAGAGAATGGAATGTCCCATGAGAAATGTCACTTACCATGAGAGGGGAAGTCCGTTTCATATGACATGATATCACACTGTCATTATGAACTCTCCATTGGGGTTTACATGTGTTAATATTTATCATTCTTTTGATTAGTTGTTCATCAAGAAAACCCTGTGAATTCTGAGAAAATCATCACATATCAAGGGTTCCTCATCACATATCAAGGCTAGGTGATGGACCCAGGATCTTTTTCTTTCTTTACAACAGAGGGAGCTTGCGTTGTTTTTTTTTTTTAAACAAACACCATTTGGTCTGTAGGAGAAAAGCTGTCCTTGCCCAGATGAGACATTCTCATCTGAAGCAACAACCTGGTACCAGGATACCATGTTTACTTATGAGAACACAATTGACCTTTAAGTGAAGGTTGACCTGTGCTTTTTATTTTTTTTTAAAGACAGAGTCTTACTCTGTCCCCCAGGCTGGAGTAAAGTCGTGTGATCTTGGCTCACTGCAACCTCTGTCTCCTGGGTTCAAGTGATTTTCATGCCTCTGTATCCCCAGTAGCTGGGATTACAGGTACATGCCAACACTCCCTGCTAATTTTTTGTATTTTTAGTAGAGGTGGGATTTTGCCATGTTGCCCAGGCTGGTCTGGAACTCCTGAGCCCAGGCAACCCACCCACCTCAACCTCCGAAAGTGCTAGGATTACAAGTGTGAGCCACCGTGCCCATGCAAGTAACAGCTACCATGAGGCCAACTGCTGGGAAGAGGCTCAAGTAATTGCAGCATCCTCACACAAGGCGGGGATAGATTTTGTTCTCGTCTATCATATGCTCCTTGCAAAAAACAGTGGGGCAGAAAAGTCTGGGCTAAGCTCACCCTGTTTCATCAATGCACAGTTTACTGAACAGACTGGAACAATGTCTCAATCTAAAAACATTTATATTTGGCTTAAGTGACAACAGTTTATCTGTCCTCCTTCCCCAAAATACAAAGCAGTACTTATTTTACCTCTAATGTCATTAAAGTGTCCATAATGGTAATTTTTCCCAAGCAAAGATGCAGTCTGTCTTAAAGGTGAGATGAGATCTTTATCTCTACAGACAGAAAATGTTGTCACTTTTAAATGGCAGTTCCCCTCCTGCTTGTTGAGGCTTACAGGGAAGCTTAACAGGTGGGCAGGTGCAGTGGGTGGGCAGAGAGATAACTGATATAGAAGACAGGGAGATATGTGGACGTCTTTTCTTACTGTACTGGTTTTTAAAATATGTACAATTTAAGATAAACTTTTTCTTTTAAATGTTCACTATTTTTGTTGCAGTGATAACCATCAAGCCAAAGAAGCAGGAAACTCTCAGCATTGTTGGTATTTTACTCAAGCCATGCTATGAAGCTTCTTTTTGGTGTAAAAGTATTATTATTATTATTATTTTAGTAATAGCAACTCTAGAACTTCATATTAGTGTAAGTGTTGATTCTAATTGGTAGCATTATATATCTGAGTATCACAGGGCAGCGGAAGTAAGACGCATAATCAAGTGCTCGGCAGAAAAACTCCTTGGAAACAGAACATGCTCTTTTCTGGTTGTGGATTAAGTGCAACTGTTTCACAGATTTAACATTAATCATCCCTGGGCCTTCTTGTTCTGTTCTCTTAAAGAGATAGATGGTTTTAGTTGTATCAGTTACTTTCTATTTAACTTGGTAGAATTTCTTATTTCTAAAATGTTTCATCACCACAGTAAAAGGGGGCATAATTTGTTCTTCGATTTGGTATAAAAGTCTCTATGCTATAGGGTGAATACCTTGTCCTGGTTTGCCCGGGATTTTCCTGATTTTGAAACTGAAAGTTCTGTGTCCCAGGAACCCCTTTAGTGGTGAGCAATCTGGGACAGCTCGTTACCCTACAACTGTGGTATATTTTGGTGAAATATACTTTAGCTTTAATAAGAAAAAGACAATGAGGATTTAAGCACCATCCTCTATATGTACAAAGAATTCCTGTGTGAGATGTTGAAGGACAGCAGCTGCCTCCCATAGCTGGGCAGGGCCAGGCATACTCAGCTGCTTGGAACACATGGCAGGAACAAATTTCTAACCAAGGCTTGGACCAGGCAATTGATGCTTTCCAGAAGGGAAATATTAGCTGAGGAAAAGTCAATGTCAATATTTCTTTATGGAGAAAAACACATTTTGATTTTCCCTAAAACAAGTCAATAAGGTGTCAGGTTCTATTTGAATATTTTCCCTGGAAAACATCTAACAATAACTATGAGAGTCTAATAACTTTTTCTTATAACATTTAATTGAGGCAGTCACGATGCTTGAAACAGTATTTATTTAAAAGGATATGGACAGCCTCCTAAAAGTTGTTAGATTTTCATATGGAAATGATGAATGCATCAGTGTGTTGATAATCATTTTTAATTCCCTCTCATAAGTCTTCTCCTCCATACTGGCCCTAGCCCAGGTGAGTCTCCAGGTAACAGGGTTTCACATGTCCTGCACGCATTCTCTATCTCCAAGCATTCATGGGCCTTTTTAATTCATTCAACCAACATTTATTGAGAACCTCCTATGTTCTAGGCACTGTGCTAGTAACTGGGGATACAGAAGTAAAAACCTGCCCCACTCTTAACTCAATGTTGCTTTGTAAGTCCATGGGAAAGAGGGACCCACTCGTAAATGATTTCCATGTCATGAGGTACACTCTGAGTTTGTAAAACTTGCTTTGGGAACTTAGAGGAAAGCATGCTTGGAGCTGCCTCAGCTGGCTCTTCCTTTCTGTGAAAACAGGCATCCTCACCTTTCTGTGCTTCTGTGAAGTTCCTTCAAACATACCTACATATATGTGTTTCCAGCTGAACAACTTTGGTTATCCGGGGCAGAGAATTTAAGATTGGCCTATCTTTGGTCAATTCTGGAGCTCTTGGTTTAAGAAATATCACTTCCAAAGGGGCCACATGTAGGGAGTGATGCAGGTGCCTGATACCACACGGTGATCAGGGCCATGTGACTGTATTCCTGCTTCCAAGCCACAACTGATTTGGTGAATTTCCACCTTTCACTGTCCCCACCCCGTTCCCTTCTCCCTTTATATTCTCACAAATACCATTTCTGAGAAAAGCCTTTGAATTCAGAAAGGCTACAAATTCTTAAAAGTGGCAGAATTCTACGAATACAGGTTTGGGAAACTTTTTGCTTGTGAAGGGAAACCTTTTCTTCTTGAGAAAAACCCAGCCTCAAGAGATGGATGGTTGGTTATGAGCTAAATCAGCAAATCAAATTTGACAGGTATTGAAGAAAATCAAATTGTAGAGCTTGAAAGGCCCTTGAAGATCATCAGATTCTAGTCTAAGCCACTTAGCAACTGAGGCATTAAGCGATTTTTCATAGCCACACAAATCGACAGAATCAGAAAATATTTGCTGTCTAGATTCCCTCTTCATTACAAAGGCCCTCCTCTGGGGCTCCCCCTACTTTTCCCCTGTGCAGCAGCTAAAGGGTGAACAACAGGCACAACCTGGGAGCCTTCAGGACTTTAAACCCCACTCCTACTCCAAGCTGCTCTGTGTTTGGTCAGTATCCATGGTATCGTGATATTTTGAGCATCTCCCCTGGAAGGCTGAGTACAATTCCAACAGGAGGTAAGGAGAGTGACCACAGCTTCTGCTGGGGGGAGAGTTGTGCGCAGCCACACAAAGACTGGAGTTGGGAGATGTTCTGGAAAGAGGGAGGCAATGGTCATGGGCACAGCGGGAGCAGGAGAAATTGAATGTAGGTTGAGGCTGAGTGAGGATGCCTTGCTTCCCATGTCTCTCTGAGCATCATGAGAAGAACTGGGGCAGGACTGTAGGGGAAGAGGTGGGAGCAGGAGATCCCCAGGAGCTGCTTACCAGTCCACACTCAGTGCTCAGGAGGTTGGAGAGAGTGCTGGGGAGAGTGGTGCCAGGGAGCATCATCAGTGATGGCATTGAACCAAACACCTGGTACCTGCTCTACAGACAGTTGAAGCATCTTCAGTGAGGAATCACTTCATGAACAGCATGACAGGGTGAAGAGAACCCAGAAGAGCCCTGGGCTTGGAGACCCGACAGTGGGAAGCTGCGACCATCGTAGGCCTGAAGGGGTAGAGGAAGAACAGCCTGGTTGGAGCCCAGTGGCCACTGGAACCACAGCCGAGAGGCCACCTGCAGAGTAGGTGGGGAGCACTAGGGGCTGAGTTGGGTCCCCCTTCCCTAAATTTTTATAAAGCCCTGACTCCCAGCACCTCAAAAAGTGTATTTGGAGATCGGTCCTTGAAAAAGGTTAGTCAGGTAAAAAGAGGCCATCAGGGTGGCCTGGATCCAATCTGACTAATGTCCTTACAAGAAGAGGTGATGGGGACACAGAGACGCAGAGGGAAGCCCATGTGAGGACACGGAGAATGGGGCAAGGAGGGAGGCCTCAGAGGAAACGCAATCTGCCCGCACCTGCACCTTCAACTTCCAGCCTCCAGCCTCACAGACGGTGAGTAAATAATCGTTTACGCCACAGAGTCTGTAGTGTTTCATTATAGCAGCCCCAGCAAACTAATCCAGGGAGAGACGTACCCCCTCCTGGAAATACAGCTTGATCATGGATGGCATGGGGAAGAAACACCCTGGCCTTTCTCAGTCTTATCCAAACGCCAAACCCACCTGGAAGCCAGCAAAGGAATCCAACCGACGTGTTCCATGTGCGCCAATGTCCCAGGACACCCGTGGGGCAAAGAGAGGGAACATGAACAGACAGGGGAAAAAAACAATCAGCAAAGGCATCCAGACAGGTATTGAGAAATCAAGACAGGCTCTATGGAGGAGGTTAATCGTGAATGGAGTCTGGAATAACGAGTTAATGTGAGTAAGGCACTTAGAAACCTACTTGGCCTACCATGAGGTATCTTTGTCGTTTTTTTTTCTATTTCTAATTCCTCCTAGAAATACTGGAAGGTTGGTATTATGTTCTCGTTTTCACAGATAAGAACATTAGGCTCAGGGAGGCTGAGCCAATGGCTAAGCCAGTATCCACTCAGGCCTGCCTAGCCCCAGAGCCACAAGTCCAGGACGTATCCCATGAGGAAAAAGCCCTCAGCCAGAGGAGGACGCCTGGGTGAAGGGCAGTTCCGGGGCAGGGTGCTGCAGAAGCAAAGATGTGCTGGCGAGAGACATGGGCACCTCTGTGGACCTGAGGCAGTGCACCAAGGTGGGTCTCAAGAGTGCAGCGGGGGAGAGGCAGGAAGCCAGGGGAAGGGAGGCAGGGCCAGATACAGAACATCCTCTCCTGCCTTGCCAGAAGCTGACACTCCTCCCAGGGAGCTTGGGAAGCCTTCCAGGGATTCAGATTTTAGGTTGAGCATGTTGAAGGCAGTTTTAGAGGATGTCATATTCTAGCAAGTAAGACTGAAGGCAGGGAGATCAGTTAGAAGACCTTTGCACAAAGCCAAGTGAAAAGCAACGAGGGCCCTTACCACAGACAGGCTGTGGGGAAGGGGGACATGAAGGGTGCTGGTGGGGAAAGCCACAGACTGGTTGCAGTGCAGGACTAGAAACTCACTGGATTTGGGAAATAGGGAGGAGGAAAAAGCAAAGGCTAACTCTGTGTTCCTGGCTTGGGAAACTTCACGGATGCTGATGCCTTTCCCAAAGGCTGGGAGCAGAGGAGGAGGAACCTGTTCAGTGGGAAAATGATTGCTGCCTGGACACGTGAGTTTCAGGTGCCTCTGGGTTACCAAGCAGAAAAGACAGAGCAAGTTCCATGAGAAAACATAGCAAGCCCAACAACAACTTAAATTTTGTTAAGTATCTTACAGCACAATCACAATATTTTGATTGCTCTAAAAATGATGATTTGTCCCACCTTTGGTAGCAGTGAAAGCATATGCCACCATGAGTAGGTCATCGCTATAAGCATGTTATTTTAATAATTTTAAAATAGGCCAGGTGTGGTGGCTCACACCTGTAATCCCAGCACTTTCAGAGGCTGAGGTGGGCAGTTCACAAGGTCAAGAGATCAAGATTATCCTGGCCAACATGGTGAAACCCCGACTCTACTAAAAATACAAAAATTAGCTGGATTTGGTGGTGCATGCCTGTAATCCAAGCTACTCGGGAGGCTGAGGCAGGAGAATTGCTTAAACCCAGGAGGTGGAGATTGAAATGAGCCGAGATCATGCCACTGTACTCCAGCCTAGTGACAGAGGGAGACTCCATCTCAAAAAAAAATTTTTTTTAAAGAAAAGGCTGAGTTCTAATTTTGCAAAAAGTACTTAAATAAGCATTGGAAGATAAACAGGTAAGAGTGAAAGATGACTAAGACAGTCTTCCAGGAAAAGCTGACAGTAGAGTCACAAAACTGAAACAAAGCGTGCTAAAGAGAATGGAGTGCTGAGTGCAACATCAATGTGGACGAGCTGGATACCGAGGTTCCCACCTGAACACCCATATGACAATGACGGCTACTTCTGGATCCCATTCCAGTCCTGCTGTCAGAGTGGAAAGTAATGCTAGGCATAAAGGCCAGATGAAGGCAACGACTCTTAAATTTGACTGGCAGAGTGAATTATACATGTCATGCAGTAGGCCTCTTTCTAATCTATCATTTCAAATTTGTCAGCTTAAATAGGCAACAGATACTGAGGAAGTGAATTATGCAATATCCTAAATTGTAAAGGCAATTTTTAAATGTCAATGTATGCTAAATAATAACCCCAAAGATGGTTTTCTGAGATCTTAATTTGAAATAATTTATTTTATCATGTACCTCATTTCCAGTAGTTTGGTAGTTCTAACAACCCCAACTGTGCTCAACAGATAGCCTTAGGAATGAAATAGTATGAAAGAGAGACAGCCTCATCGAGAGATGGCTCTCCATCCTCCTGAAAGTTCCTTGCAATAACATACGTGCAGTTACACTGTTGGTCAAATAATGTCCCTAATATATATTTAGAGAATAATAAAGATAAGGTACTATATTATTTATTATAACAGAGAAAACTATGTGCTTTGCACGGCCAATTAAAGAAGATTCTAATGCACACATTTAAAACTCTGTTTTATTATGACTTTATTGAGATTTCCACTCATAAAGAAAGATGAGGAGTTGAAAATATGCAGAAAGGCAGGAGTATTGCCCCTACTCTAACAAGTAAAAACTAGATATATTGTAGAATTATAACTTTTCCTGAGCCCATCAAAGACCTGAGGTCACAGGGTAACCAAATAGTTCCAAATCCAAGGAAAGACAATTCTTTCCAAGGATAGAAAGGATCTGTGCATTTGTCCACCAGTGGTAAGTGGGAGAAACAGAACCCCAGCTATCATACAAGTAGATAAGAAGATACACCTAGTAAGATGATAAACGTTAGAGACAGATTTCCAGAGGCCAAGAATGAGCTAGTATGAGAAAGAGCCACTTCCAGGATCTCCCCACAGACTTCCAGTAGATTCTCATGAGAGCCACTCCCAGGATCTCCTCCACAGACTTCCACCAGATTCCCATGAGAGAGATTTCAGGACTGTAGTTGGAGCATTAGAAAGAGCCTCATGGTGGTGCAGACGTGGACTGGGAAAGTGCTGTCACTGCGGGACAATCATGAGTCCCACCCAGACCCCCTCGTTTGTGGAACTAAAACCTTAATTCATTGGAAGAGGAGCAAGAAACATTTAGCCCCAGGGCACAGATTAACATGCATATGTCTGAGGAAGAATTTTTTAAAGAAATCCTCTAACCTTTGGGGAAGAAAATAAAATAATCCTGGCCCCAGAGCCCTAATGGGCCTCCTACTAGTGGGGGGGGATAGAAAATACCAAACATCTAGGGTTGCCAGATTGAGCAAATTAAAGTACAGTTAAATTTGAATTTCATAGAACAAGAAACAACTTTTAGTGTAAGTATATTCCAATATTTGGGACATAGTGATGTTAACAAACTCTTCATTGTTTACATGCAATTTAAATTTAAATGGGCATCTGATGACCCTAGGCACAAAAGCTCGGCCAAAGATATGCAGGAGACTTCAGCTCCAAGGGAAGGAGGGGACAGCCCAACCCTGAAGTTCCAGACACACAGGGCCTGCCTGAGGCTGAGGCTGAGGCTGGTCCAGGACAACAAAGAATTCTCCTGCTTCTACCACAAGGATTGTTTGTAGCAAGTAATCAGTAGCCACAGCCTACTACTGGGAACTGGCAAGAACACAGAGAAAATGTCTGTGGTGCAGGAGTACTGAGGAGGCCAAAGCTGAGGATGGAGCAGGAACATTGAGGAAAACTCTCCAGGACCTGATCAGCCTGTTTCACAACCTGTTTCACAATGAAATAGCAGAGATCACCGAAGCCCAGAACCAGAGCAACGGAGCCCAGTTCAACTCAACTCCTGCCCAGATTGGATCAAGTTCCCAAATAAACTACCCAGAAGAGTCATAACCATTTCCAGAGATAGATACTATATACCTCAGTATATCACAACCAAATTGAAGGCAAGAACTAAAAAACATACTGCAGGCCAAAGTTCATGGGAGAAAAAGATGGAAGCAACCCAAATGTCTATCAACAGATGAATGGATAGACAAAACAAGGCTTATACATACAATGGCATATTAATCAGCTTTGTAAAGTAACGAAGTTCTAATACTTGAATGAATCTTGAAAACATTATGCTAAGTAAAGTAAGCTAGAACAAAAGGAGAATTATTGTATAATTCCACAGTAATTATCCAAGGGTTCTAAGAGTTATCATACTCATAGAAACAGAAGTAAAATAGAGGTTACCAGGGGCTTGGGAAGGTAAAAGTGAGGAATTATTATTTGGGGTGATAAAAAGTTATAGAAATGGATGGTGCTTATGGTTGCCCGTATTGTGAAGGTACTTGATGTCACAGAATTGGACACTTAAAAATAGTTAAAATGGGCCAGGTGGAGTGGCTCACACCTGTAATCCCAGCACTTTGGGAGGCTGAGGTGGCTGGATCATTTGAGGTCAGGACTTTGAGACCAGCCTGGCCAACATGGTGAAACCCTGTCTCTACTAAAAATACAAAAATTAGCCAGGCATGGTGGCGGGCCCCTGTAATCCCAGCTACTCAAGAAGCCGAGGCAGGAGAATCGCTTGAACCCAGGAGGTGGAGCTGAGATCACGCCACTGCACTCCAGCCTGGGTGACAAAGCGAGACTCCATCTCAAAAAAATAAAACTAAAAATAAAATAGTTAAAATGATAAATTTTATATTATATATATGTTTTTAAATTTTTTAAATACAAATTTTTAAAATAAAAATTTTAAAAGAGTTCATAAAAATCCCCAGGCTCAGATAGCTTCACTGGCAGATTTACCAAACATTTAAGAAATAGTACCAATCTTACACAAACTTAGCATAATAATTTTCTTTCATTTAGCATAATGTTTTCAAGGTTCACGCATGTATCAGAATTTTATTCCTTTTCAAAGCTTTCAGAGAGAGAACACTTATCAATTAAGTCTGTGACGTTAGCATTGCCTTGGCACCAAAACCAGATGAAAACTATACAAAAAGAGAATGCTACAGGCCAATTCCCATCACGAATATAGGTGCAGAAATCCTCAACAAAAGATTAGCAAGACAAGTAAATGATATATAAAAGTATAATAAATCATGACCAAGCTGAATTTATTCCATGAATGCAATGCTGGTTCAAATATTAGAAAATTAAACAATGTAATTTACCATATCAATAGACTAAAGAAAATAAATTATCATTTGAGATTCAGAAAAAACATTTGACAAAATCCAAAATCCATTTTGATAAAGACTCTCAGTAAACTAGGAATATGAGAGAACTGCCTCAAAGTAAGCATCTACCAAACATCTGCTAACATCACACTTAATGATGAAAAACTAAATATTTTCCCCTTATGATCAGGAACAAGACAAGGATGCCCACTTTCAGTAACCCTATTGAACCTTATATTGGAGATCCTAGCCAAAACTCTAAAGTGGTGTGGGGAAAATAATATGCATTGAAAGAAAGAGAAAGAGATAAAACTATCTCTATTTGTATATGACATGATTACCTACATAGAAAATCTCAAATAATACACAAAAATGGCTAAAACTAGTCAATGAATTTAATAAGGCCACAGGATACAAGGTCAATATAAAAAATCAGTAGTTTTATTATATTATAGCAATAAAAAAGTAATTGAAATAAAAAAAATGTATTATTTACAATTGTATCAATAAACAGAAAATAAATATAAACCTAATAAAGTATGTATAAAGTCTGTATGCTTGAAAATAACAAAACACTGAGATGAGAAATCTAAGATCTAAATAAATGGATGTGTGCCATTTATGCCATGTTCATGGATTGAAAGACTCAGTATTTCTAAAGTACAAGTTTTCCCCCAAGTTGATCTATAGATTCAGTGTATCCCAGTAATAATCCTTGAAGGATTATTTGTAGAAATCAGTAAGCTTGTTCTAAAATTTATATGGAAAGACAAAGAAACTATAATTGTTGGGTAAATAATAAATATCCTTATGTTTTAAGTCACATTTAGTTGAGTTTTATGTTGCTGCTAAAATCATCCTAACCAATAAGAAATCAACTGTTTTGGCAACAACATTACTTGATATCTAAAGGTAAAATAAAATAGTCTTGACAATTCAGAATAATGAATCAGCCCATTGAAAATACTTGAAATATTCACTTTAAATGTTCTTCGTGTTTATTGAATAATTATTATTATTATTATGACACTAATATAATTTCTTAAGCATTTTCTATGGGCCAGAACTCATCTAAGTAATCTAAATATATATTAACTTATTTGATACTTACAGTTATATAGATTAGGTACTATATTCGTCTTCATTTTAATGGATCAAAAACTGAAGTTAAGACAGGATAAACCCTCAAAATTATGTGCTAAGTAAGTGGAAGGAGTGGTATTTTCACCCAGGTATGTGACTTCAGAAGAGAAGCACTTAACTACTACTCTACTATATGAAGTCCCTCCATATTTTTTACGCACATTCATTTACTATGTTGTATTCCATTAGAGATCATCACAGAACAACCCTACCCAAAATCCTAATCATTATTTTTAAAATAAATAATAAAGTTTTAATAGCATCATTAAAATGTCCATAGATTAAGCTGATTAGTAGACTCACAAGTTAGAACTTTTCGTTTTTATTTCATATATTTCTTAACTGCTATGATTCTAATTCTGCTAAAAGAAGAACATCTGCTAACTATTCATCTTTGCTTGGCTGAGTTTATCCAAGTTAGTAAAAGAAGCAACAACAATAAGAAACACAAAACAAAACTTCAAATCCAATTCTGAAGAACAATCAATAGCAGTGTAGAGATGTCTTTGTCTTCTTAGAGCATGGACTAACAAAGGAAAGATAACACTCAGCACATCTAGGCACACATCACAAGTTTTAGGAAAACACATTTCCTTTCTAACTCAGAGAATATATGGGTTTAATCTTAAATTCTTAAATAACCAAAGATTCTTTTGGTTCTAGCAGAAAGAAATTGAATTTACTGGAATAATACGAGATGCATGTAGTAGTTTTCTATTGCTGCTGTAACAAATTACCACAATTTTAGTGGCTTAAAACAACACAAATTTATTTGCTTATAGTTCTGTAACTGTAACATCTGTCAGAAGTCAGATATGGGCTGGATGCAGTGGCTCACACCTGTAATTCCAGGACTTTGGGAGACCAAGGCAGGCATATCACCTGAGATCAGGAGTTTGAGACTAGCCTGGCCAAAAGTTGTGAAACCCCATCTCTACTGAAAATACAAAAATTAGCCATGTGTGGTGGCACACACCTGTAATCCCAGCTACTCGGGAGGCTGAGGCAGAAGAATCACTTGAACCCAGAGGTGGAGGTTGCAGTGAGCCGAGATTGCACCACTGCACTCCAGTCTGGGTGACAGAGTGAGACTCTGTCTCAAAAAAAAAAAAAAAAAAAAAAAAAGAAGTCAGACATGGGTTTTGCTGGACTAAACTCAAGGTTTCAGAATACTCATTCCTTTCTGGAGATTGTGGGAGAGAATGTTTCCTCCTCATATGATTTGTTGGAAGAATTCCATTCCTTGCAGCTGTAGAACATAGATCCATGTTTTCTTGTTTGCTGTAAATTGAGGCCAGAGGTCACAGGATTCCTTAGCTCATGGCCCCTTTTTGCCATCTTCAAACAATGGTGGTTTGAATCCTTCACACATTGCATTACTCTGACTTGCTCTTCTTTCATTGTTTTCCACTTTTAAGGATTCATCTTTAGTTTGAGTGGGCATATTGCATATATATATATATATATATATATGTATATGTATAGCATTATACATATTACATATATGTGTAATACCTACCTATACCATATATATATGTATATACACATATATATACACACATATATATACATATAATTAAATATCTATAGAGGAATGTCAAGGAAGATGGCCAAGTAGGAAGCTCCAAGAATTGTTCTCTCTGCCTAGACGACAATGGTACTGCTAGAACCTGACTGATGTAATGAGTGTTGGAACTCTAGAGTCTATTTGAAGTTATCTAGATTCCAGAAGGAGGCTTGTCTGAGATTTAAGGATTAGGACATTCAAAAGAAATTGCTTATATGAGGAAATTTAGAAAGTCGGTATGCATATCTAGGGAAAGATACAGACTCAGAAAAGACCTGAGGTAACATTAAGTTTACATCTGAGGCTGATCCCCAGCATAGAATACATATATATATATATATATATATATATATATATATATATATATTTTTAAACTATAGAAATATATATATATCTTTTTTAAAAGAAAAAATATATATGTATATCTTTTTTAAAAGAAAAAATATATATGTATATATTTTTTAAACAGCAAACTCTTGTAAACAGAGAATTTGATTTCCAAAGCTACTACGTTATAAGATCCAAATGTCCCATTTTCAACAACAACAACAACAACAAAAATCACAAAGCATACAAAGAAACAAGAATTGCTTGTTCAGAGTAACAAAATAAAAGAACAGGAACCATACCTGAGGAAGACCAGACGTTAAACTTACTACACAAAGACTTTAAAACAGCTGTTTTAAAGATGCTTTAAGAGCTAAAGGAAGACATGGACAAATTCATGAAAATTATGTATGAACAAATGGAAATATCAATAAAGACAGAAAACAGAAATTCTGGAGTTGAAAAGTACAATAACAAATATAACATTCACTTTAGTGAATGTTTGAAACTCTAGTTTCTAAAGCAGATTTGAGCAGGCAGAAGAAAGAATCAGCAGACTTGAAGATAGGACAATGGAAATTATGAGTCAGAGGAACAGAAAAAGACTAAAGAAAAGTTAACAGAGTCTAAGGGACCCGTGGGACACTGTCAAGCAGACAAACATATGCATTGTGTCAGTTCAAAAAGAAGAGAGAAAGAGATTTAAATATATATGGTTATAAATGTATCAAATTAGAAGCAAGGTATGAATCTACAAATCCAAGATGAACTCAGTAGGAGGAATTCAAGTAGGAGGAATTCAAAGAAACTCACATCAAGACACTTAATAATTAAACTGTTGAGAACCAAAAACAAAGAAACTTGAAAATAATAAGAGAAAAATGACTCATTACGTACAAGGGACTCTTAATAAGAATTATCAGCATATTTCTCATCGACAGTGAAGGAGGCCAGAAGGCAGTAGATTGGTATATTCAAAGTGCTGTAAGAAGAAACTGTTGACTAAGAATTCTATATTTGGCAAAACTGTTTCAAAAATGAGGGTGAAATTAACTCATTCCTAGATGAACAAAAGCTGAGGAAGTTCATTATTACTAGACCTGCCCTGAAAGGATGCTAGACAGAAATTCAAGGCCATATGAAGAAATAAAGATCTCCAATAGAGGATTTACATGGGCAATTATAAAAGTTAATATAATTGTAATTTTGTATTGTAACTCCCCTTTTATTTTCTATGATTTAAAAGACAATACATAGAGAAACAATTTTTAGTCATTGTTTTTGATCACGTACAATTTACGACATCAACAACTAAAAGGTGAAGACAGAGCTGCAAGCTAGTATAAGTTCAAATTAGACTGTTATAAATTTGAGATGTTAAATGTAATTCCCATGGAAACCACAAAGAAAATAGCTATAACATATACACCAAAAGAAACAAAAAAGCAATTAAAATGTTTCACTAGGCTGGGCACGGTGGCTCATGACTGTAATCTCAGCACTTTGGGAGGCTGAGGCAGGCGGATCACAAGGTCAGGTGATGGAGACCATCCTGGCCGACATGGTGAAACCCTGTCTCTACTAAAAAATGCAAAAATTCACTGGGTGTGGTGGCACATGCTTGTAATCTCAGCAACTTGGAAGGCTGAGGCAGGAGAATCACTTGAGCCTGCGAGTCAGAGATTGCAGTAAGCCAAGATCATGCCACTGCATTCTAGCCTGGTGACAGAGCAAGACTGTTTCAAGAAAATAAAAAAGTTTCACTACAAAAACTCAAACACAAAGTAAGACAGTAATGTAAAGGATGAAAACAAAAGGCAAAATAGAAAACAAATAGCAAAATGGCAGAAGTAAGTTTCTCCTTACTAGTAAATATTTTAAATATAAATGAATTAAATTCTAAAACAAAAAGACAGAGATTGATGAATGAATTTTTAAAAATAATTCAACTATGTGCTGTCTACAAGAGATTCGCTTTAGATCCAAAGACAGAAAAAGGTTTAAAGTAAAAGGATAATAAAAGATATTTCAGGCAAATAGTAACCAAAAGAGGTCTGGGGAAGGGGTAGAAATATTATACAAAATAGGTTTAATTTAAAAAACAAGTTGAGAAGAGACAAGGAAAAATATTAGATAGTAATAAAAGTTTCAATACAGCAAGGTGATATAATAGTCATAAACATTTACACAACTAATAACAGACCCATAAGATACATGAAGCAAAAATGGACAGAAGTGAAGAAAGAAATGGACAGTTCTGCAATGATAGTTGGAGACTTCCATAATCAGTAGAACAATCAGACAGAAAATAAGCAGGGAAAGGATGACCTGAAGAACACAATAAACCAACTGGATCCAACAGATGTATATAAAATGTCTCACCCCATAAAAACAGAATAGACATTCTTCTCAAATGCAGATGGGACATTCTCAAGGATAGAACAGATGTTAAGCTACGAAACTAGTGTCTATACATTAAAAAAAATTGATATTATAAAAGTATCTTCTCTGAATATAACAGGTTAAAGTTAGAAATCAATAATAGAGAGAAAACTAAAAAGTTCACAAATATATGATAATTAAACAACATGCTCTTAAACAATCAACAGGTTAAAGAAGATATCACAAGGGAAATTAGAAATTCCTTATAGATAAGTGAAAATTTAAACAATGTATCCAAATGTATAGGGTGCAATGAAAACACTGCTAATAGGGAAATTTAAAGCTGTAATTGCTTACATTAAAAAAGAAGAAAGATTTCAAATCAACAACCTAAATTTACACTTTAAGGAACTTGAAAAAGAAGAACAAACGAACCCCAAAGCTAGCAGAAGGAAGGAAATCATAAAGATTAGAGCAGAGATAAATGAAATAGAGAATAGAAAAACAATAGAGAAACTCAGTGAAGCCAAAAGTTCGTTCTTCAAAAAGATCACAAAATTGACAAACTTTAGCAAGATTGACTAAGAAAAAAAGAGACACTCAGATTACTAAAATCAGAAATGAAAGTGGAGGCATTACTACTGATTTTTCAGAAATAGGAAGAGAGTACCATGAACACTTGTACACCAATAAATTAGACAACTAGACAAAATGGTCAAAATTCTAGAGATGCAAAATCTACCAAGACTGAGTCATAAAGAAATAAAACATTTTAATAGACCTATAACTTGTGAGAAGATTGAATCAATAATAAAAAACTTAAAAATAAATACATAAATAAAAAAATTACAATTAAAGAAAAGCCCAGGACCAGATGGCTTTACTGACAGATTCTACCAAATATTAAGAGGAGAAAAAACACCAATCCTTTTCTGACTCTAAAAAAATTTAGGAGCAAGAAATACTTCCTAGCTTATTCAGAGGACAGCATTGCTCTGATACCGAAACCAGGCAAGAATGTGAGAAGAAAACTATAGATGAATAGTCATTATATATACCGATGTAAGGCTCATCAATAATATACTACCAAATCAAATTCAGCACCATATTATGAGGATCATACACAGTGAGCAAATGAAATTTAGTCCTGCAAAGCAAACATGCTTTGACATATGACAATCAATCATGAAATACACGACATTAACAGAATAAAGGAAATAATCCCCCATAATAATTTCCATTGATACAGAAAAAACATTTAACAAAGTTTAACCCTTTTACATGCCTAAACAACACTTCTAATTACCATCACAATTCAGATTAGGCCTCAACAAATAGATTTGGGGAGGACACAACACTTAGTCCATAGCGTAGTCACAAAACTCAGGCAAGAAAAAGAAATAAAAAACATTTAATTTGGAAAGGAATAAGTAAAGTTCTTCCCATTTGTAGATGACATGATCTTATATTATATAAAACCTTAAAGTTTATACACA
This sequence comes from Cacajao melanocephalus, assembly GCA_963573385.1. NCBI lineage: Eukaryota > Metazoa > Chordata > Mammalia > Primates > Pitheciidae > Cacajao > Cacajao melanocephalus. Next base: position 90,403 of record CAUYLG010037862.1, read on the forward strand.
CACGCACAACTAATATAAAAATTCAGCAAAGTTGCAGAATGCAAAATCAACCATGAAAATTATTTGCTTTTCTAGACACTTACAATGAGCAATTCAAAATGAATATTAAAAAATAATTCCATTTATAACAGCATTTAAAACAATAAAATCCTTAGGAATTAACTTAACCGAGGAAGTGAAAGATGTGTACACCGAAAACTATAAAACTTTGTCGAAAAGAAATTAGGGCTAAATAAATGGGAAGACATCCCATATTTATGGATTGTGACTTAATATTGTTAAGATATCAATACTACCCCCAAGTGATGATCCACAGATTGAATGACATCTCTATCAAAATCCTAACATTGTTTTATGTTGAGAAATAGAAAACTCCTAAAATTCATACAAAAACTTAAGGGTCCCTGAATAACCAAAAAAACTCATTCAATCTGTGGATCAAAATCCTAACATTGTCTTATGTTGAGAAATAGAAAACTCCTGAAATTCATACAAAAACTTAAGGGACCCCGAATAGCCAAAAAAAATCTCAGAAAAGGAAATATCGAGTTGGAGCACTCACACTTTCTGATTTCAAAACTTACTACAAAGGTATGGTAATCAATAAGTGGTGACATAAAAACTAACACATAGGCCCTTGGAGTATAACAGAAAGCCCAGAAACAAACCCTCACACATATGGACATATGATTTTTGCCATGGATGCCAAAAGCATTCAAGGGGAAAATAAATCTTTTCAACAAATGGTGTCGGGAACCTGAACATCCATGTTAAAAAAAAAAAAAAGAAGAAGTTATACCTTACCTAACACCATATGCAAAAATTAACTCCATGAATCAAAGACCTAAATATAAAAGCTGAAACTATAAAATTAAGAAAACATAGGGGAAAGTTTTCATGACATTTGATTTGGTAAATATTTCTTAGATATGACACCAAAATCATGGGCAGCAAAAGAAAAGAAATTGACAAATTGTACTGTATCAAAATTAAAAACTTTTTTTTTGCCTAAAAACACTATAATTACAGTTAAAAGGGCCACCCATTTAATGAGAGAAAATATTTGCAAATCAAATGTCTAATGGGTTTAATACCCAGACTATAGAAAGAACAATAACAAAAATCACACAACCCAATTTCAAAATGAGCCAAAGACTTGAACAGATATTTATCCAAAGAAGATACGCAGATGGCTGATAAGCACATAAAAAGATGCTTAACATCACTAATTATTAGAGAATTTCACATGAAAATCACAATGAAACACTACTTCCCACTCATTAGGATGGCTATTGTAAAAAATATAAAAGCAATGGAAAACAAAAACAAGTGTTGGCAAGGAGGCAGGGAAATGGGGATTCTTGCGCATTGCTGGTGGGAATATAAAATGATGCAGCTGCTGTAGGAAACAGCATGGCCGTTCCTCAAAAAATTACGCATAGAGTTACCATATGATCCAGAAATTCTACTTCTGCATAGAAACACAAAAGAACTGAAAGCTAGGACACAAACAGATATTTTTATAACCATGTTCATAGTAGTATTATTCAAAATTAGTCAAAAATAGAAATAACCCAAAGGCACATTGATCAATACATGGGGAAACAAAATGTGGCATACTCTAGTCTTTAGAAGCAGTCATCCAGCAAAGCCCCACATGCAAAAGGGGGAAGACATGGGGAGGGAAGACTAAGCGCATCCTGTGGAGGGCAAGGTATTACATAACTATCTGTAATCCTTTTATATGAAAGATTTGTCTGTTCTCCTCTACTTATGAATTTGTTTATGCAGTTTATTTATATTAGTATGGACTCACGATGTTTATTTTACACTTTAGGTTATAATTCAATACTATGTTCTCTATTTTCTTGTTGAAATGGTTTCAGCTTTGGCAGTTGGGAGCTCTTCCAAATTGGCTCCTGTGTCCCTTGGTCACACCCTGTTTGCTTTGATTCTTGGTACTTCTTTTCTTGCTGCCACTACAAGATACTCTGGGTCTACCTTGTATTTTCCCCGTCAGTCCCATAATCAGTCATTTCTCCAAGGAGCCCTGGTTCCTTTCATTGAAGAATGATTAGAAAGAAATTAAGACCTTGGCACTGGGTATGCCTATTGCTGCTGGGGGCTCATTGCCTCAAGGCCCTCTCAAGGGGCAGACCTAGGTTGTAAATTGTATACTAATTCATGTACACAAACGGCTATAATTATTCTACATCTGTCCATCTGCATTAAGCTAACCTGAGTTCATATTGATGTCCCCAAGTCTGATACAGTACCACCAGTACACAGAGTTCATTCTCGTTTTCCCAAGGAGCAACACCATTCAGGACATAGGCTTAGGCAAGGACTTCATGACTAAAACACCAAAAGCAATGGCAACAAAAGCCAAAATAGACAAATGGGATCTAATTAAACTTAAGGGCTTCTGCACAGCAAAACAAAGCAGTAACCAACAGAATGGGACAAAATTTTTGCAATCTATCCATCTGACAAAGGGCTAATATCCAGAATCTACAGAGCACTTAAACAAATTTACAATAAAAAAAACAAACAACCTCATCAAAAAGTGGGCAAAGGATATTAACAGACACTTTGAAAGAAGACGTTTGAGCACCAACAAACATATGAAAAAGGCTCATCATCACCGGTCATTAGAGAAATGCAAATCAAAACCACATTGAGATACCATCTCATGCCAGTTAGAATGTCGATCATTAAAAAATCTGGAGACAACAGATGCTGGAGAGGATATGGAGAAATAGGAACGTTTCTACACTGTTGCTGGGAGTGTAAATTAGTGCAAGCATTGTGGAAGACAGTGTGGTGATTCCTCAGGGATCTAGAAATAGAAATACCATTTGACCCAGCAATCCCATTACTGGGTATATACCCAAAGGATTATAAATTGTTCTATTATAAAGACCACATGCACACATATCTTCACTGCAGCACTGTTTACAATAGCAAGGACTTGAAACCAACCCAAATGCCCATCAATGATAGACCGGATAAAGAAAATGTGGCACATATCACCATGGAATACTATGCAGCCATAGAAAAGGGTGAGTTCGTATCCTTTGTAGGGACATGGATGAAGCTGGAAACCATCATTCTCAGCAAACTGACACAAGAACAGAAAATCCAACAGCACATGTTCTCATTCATAAGTGGGTGTTGAACAATGAGAACACATGGACACAGGAAGGGGATCATCACACATTGGGGTCTGTTGAGGGGGTGGGGGAGTTAGGGGAGAGATAGCAGGGGGTGGGAAGATTGGGGAGGGTTAACATTAAGAGAAATACCTAATGTAGATGATGGGGGGATGGATGCAGCAAACCACCATGGCATGTGTACCTGTGTAACAGTCCTGTACGATCTGCACATGTACCCCTTAGAGTATAATTTAAAAAAAAAGTATAAGAACTTAAAGTATAATTTTAAAAAAGATTTATTTTCCCAGAAATATCACTTTCATGAATGCAGTTTTACATTTAATTCCAGAGAGCTCTAAAACATAGCACCATGAGCAACACCTTCCAGTGGTTCCCCCGTTGCATATAGACTCAGTACCAACTTTTTTGTTTTTGTTTTTGAGATAGGATCTCACTCTGTTGTCCAGGCTGGTGTATGGTGGTGCGGTCTCCAGGCACTGCAGCCTCTGCCTCCTGGGTTCAAGCAATTCTCCTGCCTTAGCCACCCAAGTAGATGGGATTACAGGCATGTGCTACCATGCCCAGCTAATTCTTTTTGTTATTTTTAGTAGAGACAGGGTTTCACCATGTTGCTCAGGCTGGTCTGGAACTCCTGAGCTCAAGTGATCCACCCATCTGGTCCTCCCAAAGTGCTGGGATTACAGGCATGAGCCACCGCACCCAGCTGACTCAATACCAACTCTTGAGTAGTTGGTATTTTCTGGAGTTTATATAAATGGAATAATGTGCTTTGTTCACTCTTTTGTCTGCCTGCTTTTAGTCAGCATAGTTGTTTTGAGATTTATTTATGTTGCTGCATGTGCTAATACTTAATTCATTATTATTGTTGAGCAGTATGAATACTCCTTTGGATGTATGAATATACTACAATTTATTTACGCATGCAGCTGCTAATGGACATTTAAGTAGTTTAAAATTTATGGTGAGTACCCATAAAGTTGCCATAAATATTTATGCACATATCTTATGCTTTTGTTTCTTTTGGGTAAATAACTAGAAATTGAATGCCTGGATCATATAACAAGTTTGTATTTGACTATGTTTAACTTATATTCCTTCTAGTAATTAATGAGAGTCCCAGGTGTTCTACGTCCTCACCAATGCTTCGTTTGGTCAGTATCTATAATTTGAGGTATCCTAAATAGGTGTCAAGTGGTGTCTTATTCCCTAATGACATATAATGTTGAATATCTTTTCTGTGCTTATTTGCCATTCACATGATCATCTTTGTTCAAATGTCTGTAAAAAGTTACCATTTTCAATGGGATTGTTTGTTTCCTTAAGAGTTCTTTGTATATACGAGATACAGGTTCTTTACCAGATATGTGATTTATAAATATTTTCTTCTAGATGGGTAGCACATCATAATAGGAATAGAAAACATTCAGAGAGACAACTCAGTAGATAAATGGTTGATCTTGGGGTAGTCTCACAGCAAATTATGATGGGCTGCATTCCTCATTCATTAAAAAAAAAGGAAACCTAATGGTACCTAACAAGTTTTCAAGGCAGGGCCCACTCAAAGCTGTAAAAAATAAAGAGACAATCATTGAAATGAAGTGCAGATAGAGTCCAGGTTATAGCAAGCCCATTTCCTAACCAGGAACAAAACGTTAGAATGGAATAAACAGGAATATTGACTTGTTGACAAATTATCTACCTTGCTGACCTAGGAATCCTTAGATGTCTTTTCTACTAAGGACAGATTTGGTAACAAAATATGGAACACAGTTTCATTGTCTTACTTTTAGAAAATGCCCTGGTGAGTGGAAGTCGACTTTAGCAGAAACAACACATTGTTTTCACAATTAGATCGTATCAAAGCTAATTGAATATTCTTGTTACCATACAGTTTGGGATAACTAGAAAGCCATCCAGAAAGGTGAGTAATATAGATCCCTCCTTTACACTTTGTATAAGCATACATTCTGAAGAAATTAATAATAGGTAAAAAAATGAAAAAAAAAATGTGCTAAAATCATTTAAGGAAAAATGTTTCAAAACAACCTTTGAATGAAGAATCCTCGGTTATTATACAAAACTCAGAAAAGTTTTGTAAATTCAAATACATGAAAATCAAGTATTTCTGCATGGCAAAGCTATTATGAACAAATCAAGGAACAAACGGCATATTGGGAGATTAATATTTACAAAGTACATTGGAATTAAGGAGTAACTTTTCTAGTAAATTAAGATAACATAATTATGTTATTATAACAATAACAAAATAATTATGATGTGTCACAATAATTTTAAAATTAAAAAAATGAGCTAAGGCTATGAGCAGAAAGTTTATAGGAAAAGGAAAAAAATGACTTTTAATCATGTGAAAAGATGCTCAATTGCACTCGTAATTAATGAAAATTCAAGAACCAAGAACATTAGCAGAGATGAAAATGATAGCAAGACTTGTGTTGGCAAAAGTGTAGGCATAAATTCATTTAGAAAGACATAACAATTATAAACATATATGCATAAAACAACAGGGCCTCAAAATATATGAAGTAAACTAATGGAATTGAAGAGAGATTGAGTTCTACAATAATAGTCGGAAATTTGAATACCCACTTTTTTTTAATAGAACAACTTGCCAAAAGATAAGTAAAAAAATAGAAAACTTGAACGATATAATAAACAATTAGATCTAATCGACATGTATGGAACATTCCACCCAACATAAACAGAATACACATTCTTCTCAAATGCTGGTGGAACATTTTCTAGAATAGATCATATGTTGAGTCAAAACAGGTTTCAACAAATTTTAAAAGAAAGTATGCAAAGTATCTCCTTCAACCACAATGAAATGAAGCTAGAGACCAGGAACAGAAGGAAAAATGGAAAAGTCACAAATACGTGGACATTAAATTACATGCTTTTAAACAACCAATGGATCAAATAAGTAATTACAATGAAAATTAGCAAATACTCTGAGATGATTAAAAACTAAAATATTACATGCCCAAACTTATGAATGTAACAAAAGCAATGCTCAAAGGTAAATCTATAGCTGTATACACTTACCTTTATTTTTTTGTTTGTTTTGAAGACACAGAAGATATTTTTAGGGCAGTGAAAAGATTCTGTATAATACTGCAATGATGGATACATTTGTTGAAACCTGTAGAATATACAACACAAAGAGTAAATTCTAAGGTAGTTTATGAACCTTGGGTGATTATGGTGTAACAGGATAGGTTCATCAACTGTATGTACCACTCTCATGAGTGATTTTAATATAATGGGAGAGGCTGTGCATACATAGGATAAAAGGCACATGGAAAATTTTTGTATCATCCACCTAATTTTGCTGTGAACCTAAAATTCCTCTAAAATAATAAAGTCTTAAAAAAATTATTGGAAGACAACATGGGAATAAGCCATTATAATCTCAAGTTCAGTAGTAGATTCTCAGGACACCAAAAGCACAAGAAACAAAAGAAAGAGTAGATAAATTAGACTTCATCAAAATTTTTGTATCTCAAAGGACATTATCAATAAAGTAAAAGACAACTACAGAATGGGAGAAAATATTTGCAAATCATATATCTGGAATGGGATTAATATCCGGAATATATAAATAACTCTTAGCACTCAACAACAAAAATGCAAGATGTATAGCCTAATAAAAGAAGGATAAAGGACCTGAATAGGCATTTCTCCAAGAAGATTTGTAAATAGCACATAAATCTCAATATTATTAATCATTATAAAAATGCCAATCAAAACCACAACGAGATACCACTTTACAGCTACTAGGATGACTATAATTTTAAAAACACAAAATAAATGTTTACAAATGTGGAGAAATTGAAACACTTGTACATTGATGGTAGGTATTTAAAATGGTGCAGTCATTGGGGAAAACAGTTTGGTGGTTCCTTTAAAATTGCCACATTACCCAGCAATTCCATTGTTACATATATAACCCAAGAATTGAAAGCAGGGACTCAGCTACTTGTATCTAGTGTTTATTGAAACACCCCATGTCTATCAGCATATGAATGGATAAACAAAATGTGCTATATGCATACAAGGGAATATCATTCGGCCTTAAAAAGAAATACAATTCTGGGCTGGGCGCGGTGGCTCAAGCCTGTAATCCCAGCACTTTGGGAGGCTGAGGGGGGCAGATCACGAAGTCAAGAGATCGAGACCATCCTGGCCAACATGGTAAAACCCCGTCTCTGCTAAAAATACAAAAACATTAGCTGGGCGTGGTGGCGTGCGCCTGTAGTCCCAGCTACTTGGGAGGCTGAGGCAGGAGAATTGCTTGAACCCGGGAGGCGGAGGTTGCAGTGAGCCGAGATTGTGCCACTGCACTCCAGCCTGGCGCCTGGCGACAAAGTGAGACTGTCTCAAAAAAAAAAAAAAAAAAAAAAAAGGAATACAATTCTGATACATGCTACATATGGATGAACTTTGAAGACATTAGGCTAAGTGAAATAAACTAGTCACAAAAAAGACAAATATACAATTCCACTTATGTAGGGTACCTGGATCAGGAAAATTCATGGAGACAGAAAGCAGAATGGTCGTTGTTAGGGGCTCGAATGTGGAGGGAAGGAGGACTTGTTGTTTATTAGAGTTTCAGTTCAGAAAGATGAAAAAAGTCCTGGCAATGGCAAATGGTGATGGTTGCACAACAATATGAATGTCATTAATGCTGCTAAACTGTATACTTACAAAGTGTTAAAATGGTGTGTTTTATGTTATGTTATCATCTTTCACCTCAATAAAATATGTCTAAACTTTCATTTTTGCTTTTTAGCTACCTGGTTAAAACAAAACCAAGATGTGAGTTTGGAGTTTATTTTTGACCATTAACGAGCAATCATCTGTGGTTGTAGTATTCTTCCTGCAATGTAGTAAGCCTTAAAATGAAAGTGTCTGTCGCACAGCTTAGAAGGTAAATAAATCCATTGTGTAACTCTTGTGTCTGTGATTTGTCACCTATGCCTTCTTATAGTAATTGTCCCTTGAAGAACTGCCTTAATGAAGAATCCTCAAAATAACTGTAATGTGCCTTGTTAATATGTTGATTTATGCAGGGGTGTCCAATCTTTAGGCTTCCCTAGGCCACACTGGAAGAAGAATTGTCATGGGTCACACATGAAATACACTAATACTAACTATAGCTGATGAGCTAAAAAAAAAAATTTGCAAAAAGATTTGAAAATCTCATAATGTTTTAAGAAAGTTTACAAGTTAGTGTTGGGCCGTATTCAAAGCCATCCTGGGCCGCACGTGGTCCGCAGACCATGGGTTGGACAAGCTTGATTTATGTGGAAGCACATAAAAGGCAAATGTACACATACGTGAAATTCTCTCCAAAGATTAATTACTTGGTCACCACAGTTTTCTTCCACCAGAATGTAAATTCTATTTTGTTTAGTGCTGCATGTCTAGCTACTAGGATAGCATATGGTGAGTGCTCAATAAATAACTGTTGAAAGAATTCTAACACCAATTTGAAAGAAATTCTTCTGTCTTCAGCTTCCTAGCTTGTAATTTTGATGTTCGGGACTAGCAACGTGGAAAAACTCCCAAAACAAAACAGGCACCAGTGTCAGCAGCAGGGAAAGGTAAGGGGAGAGGAAGAAGCGACGGCCTGCCCCCATGCTCACAGAGGGGTACTGGGTCCCCAGTCCTGTTCATCTTTGCTGGTGCCTCGTCTGGTCTGAGGCTGGAGTTCAGCTCATTGCCTCTGTTGGTGAGACCATGCCGGCAGTACTGGGAACAGAGTGTTTATTGACGAGGTGAGATGTAACAGCTTTCACAGAGTTTTCAAATCATCATTTAAAACTTCATCACTGAAGTTTTAAATGATGCCCATCAACTGTGAAGCAGATTTTTAAAATGTGGTACATATACTTCATGGAATATTATGCAGCCATTAAAAAGAATGAACTTGGCCAGGTGCAATGGCTCACACCTGTAATCCCAGTACTTTGGGAGGCTGAGGCGGGAGGACCATTTGAGGCCAAGAATTTGACACCATTCTGGACAACACAGCAAGACCCTGTCACTACAAAAATAAAAAATAAAAACTTAAGCAGGCTGGCAGCATGCATCTGTAGTCTCAGCTACTCAAGAGGCTGAGGCAGGAGGTTGCTTGAGCCCAGGAGGTCAAGGCTATAGTGGGCGACAGAGCACAGTCCTACCACTACCCCCCCTCCGACCCCACATACACAAAAAAACGTTCTTTGCAGCTGGAGGTCATTATCCTAAGTGAATTAATTAACGCAGGAATAGAAAACCAAACACCTCATGTTCTCACTTATAAGTGGGAACTAAGCATTGGGCATTGGGTACACATGGACATAAAGATGAGAACAATAGACACTGAGGACTCCTAGAAGCAGGAGAGAGGGAGGGGGCAAGGCTGAAAAGCTAAGTTGGGTACTATGCTCACTACCTGGGTGATGGGATCATTCACACCCCCAAGCCTCGGCATCGTGCAATAAGCCGATGTAACAAACATGCACATGTACATCTTGAATCTAAAATACAAATTGAAATTATAAAATAAAATCAAATAAAACCTTTTCTGGGCTTTCAAATTTTGATGGCCAATGGGCAAAGCTACACTCGGCAAAGTCTAGTGTACACAACAGCATTTGCAGTGACCCACTGGAGTGACCACCCAAAGGGAGACTTAGCCTCCTTGTCCCCACCTGCTCCTGCCTTGGCCAAGGAAAACGAAATGCCTGACTATTCAGACATTGGAAATAACTTTTCCCGTCTCCTTACCCCTTTCTAACTCTTCAGTAGAGATGACTAATTCTGCTGCTCTGAAGGATTGGGGTCACCGTGTACAGGTTCGCCACTCCCCTCCCCTTGTTGTGCTTTTTCTCTCTCATCATTTTTCAGAACAGCCAGGTCACAGGATGCACCTGCCCGCCTGCCCTCCTCCCCTCCATGGGGTAAGCCCAAGGAGCCAGGTGCAGCCCTTGCGGAGCGGGGAGGCCCACAGCTGTCCTGCCTGGGGGTGGGCGGGCCTGGGTAAGTTCAGTGGAAGACCACTGGGACCTTGGGTCCAGCTGGAGATTTTTTAACCCAGCCTTACCAGAAATAAAGCGAATACACCGACTTGTATCTGCTTTCTGTACCTGGTCCTAAAGCCGTAACTGGCAGAGGTGTGGTAAATTTACCTTCTCAAACCCCAACAACAGTGGGTTTGATCTTCCTTGGGCGTGAAAGACATTTAAAAGTGAGCAAATAAAGATTAGCCAATACCCTTACATAATAGTTCTGCAGGGCTTTGGCAAGGCTGAAATCAAGGTATGCCAGGTTTGGTTTTGGAGAAGTGGAGGACTTGGATGTGTGCTGGTCAGTATGGGGGTTGTCCCGGAGGCCAAATTATTAGCACTTCCGTTCCCACCTGAAGCTTGAACTAAGAAGTCAGCCCAATGAATGGTGATGAAGTTATAACTGGGTTTCCCGCCTAAGTGTATCAAATCTAATAGAAATTTCTATTTTTAAATATTACAAAGTTAACTTTTTAAACTTAAAAAAACCCACTTCTGAGGAGCTGGTCTTCCAGGGAAGTGACTATTTGTTTGAGGCACGGACTTCCTCTTAAAGAGAAATTGGAAGTTTTCTTTTCCCCATGGAGACAGCGTCAGAATTAGAATTACCACATCAAGGAGATTTCTCATGATTAGTCAACCAAAGACAGTCAGAGAAAGATAAAATTATTTCAAAAAGGAAACAGCTTCTCCAGGAAGTATTTTTTTCTAGCACACATTTAGTCTTTTAGAGGAAAATGTGTTGACTCTGTAAATGTATATGTTGTTCTTCAATAACATGAGTGGAATTGTCATGCTGAGAAATTTCTTACAAACTTTATTCTTCAAGGAATTTTAGACCTAAGTTAAAATTTTAAATTATTGATTTTAGTGATTTAAGATCATGATCAGCTCACTTTTTTTTTAATATCAAAGATTCCTTTTCTTAAAAAGACCCCATGAGATATGAAATAGATAAACTATGGAAAGTATAATGCTATCACAAACATGTGTGTATGATGTATGTTAAATATAATGTAATATTAAATAAAATTAATATGTAATAAATTTATAAAGGTATATATCAAATAAATACAATCTGACATAAAATATAACAGCTCTCGCCCAGGCGCCGTGGCTCATGCCTGTAATCCCAGCACTTGAGGAAGTTGAGGTGGAGGATCACCTGAGGTCAGGAGTTTGAGACCAGCCTGGTCAATATGGCCCCTATCTCTGCTAAAATACAAAACAGATCCCGTCTCTACTAAAACACAAAAATTAGCTGAGTATGATAGTGGTCGGTGCCTGTAACCCCAGCTACTTGGGAGGCTGAGGCAGGAGAACCACTCGAAACCAGAAGGCAGAGGTTGCAGTGAGTCGAGATCATGCCATTGCACTCTAGCCTGGGGGACAGAGACAGTCTGTGTCTCAAAAAGACAAAAAAAAAAAAAAAAAAGACAGCTCACCCACCACTGTGTCTCCATATGCTGCCTGCCTGGCAGACAATGTCAATATAAACCTGTGACTTCTTTGGGGCCCTGACCCTGGGCTGGCAAGGCTCAGACCCATGCATTCTAGCTTTGACATAGCACGTTAGCCAGACCTGGGAGAATGAGGTGTTCTAGCACAAATCAGGTCAAAATACCATCACAGTAGAAGTCACTTATATTACGCAAAACAGCAAATACGCAAAGCTCTGCTGTGTGCTTGTCCAGATCAGGGACGCTCAGCAGATATCCGACCACGGATGCTCCGCACTTCTGAGTCTGCGCTCAGTGCTCCTCTTCAGCTCAGAAGGAACGTGCAGCTTTTGATGTCATCCACACATGGCTTTGGTGACAACTGAAGCTCAAGATTCATCAAAATACTGAGCTGGGGGCCCCCTCTGTCTCTAGCTGGCAGTAAGTAGTTGAACCTCTTTTGTAAAATTAGGGCAAAGAATGAGACGCTGGGACAGGCTCACTTGAGCTTTAAAATGCCACGACTCCCCATTAGAAACTTTCTTTGTATTTTAGGGTCATGGCTATGAGAATGCAAATAGACCTCTCTGTTCACATTGGTCATGCCTTGTTGATATCAGTGTTTTGAAACAGACATGAAAAGCTCTAAGAAAGACTTCTAAGTCACTGAAAACTCAAAAGAGCTGTCATTCTGTCGTCACTTCCTACTTGTTTGATACCTTATAGGAAAACACATGTGTTCTCTCTATTGCATAATACTAACACACGGATGTAAACTGTGAATGTACAGTGTCACGTGTCAAGTTTTACGCCTTCCAGGAAGCTCTGTTTCAAAATGGTGTGGCTTATTCTCTTCTACTAATATTTTTTTCTTTTTCTTTTCTTTTTTTTTTTTTTGAGACCGAAATGCAGTGTGCAGTGGCGTGATCTCAGCTCACGGCAACCTCCGCCTCCCAGGTTCAAGCCATTCTCCTGCCTCAGCCTCCCAAGTAGCTGGGATTACAGGCGCGCACCACCATGCCTGGCTAATTTTTTGTATTTTTAGTAGAAATGGGGTTTCACCGTGTTAGCCAGGATGGTCTCGAGCTCCTGACCTCGTGATGTGCCTGTCTCAGTCTCCCAAAGTGCTGGGGTTACAGGTGTGAGCCACAGCTCCTGCCTATTCTTTTAATTTCCTTTTAAAGCCAAGAGTGGGGTTCACTCAGTATTTTTTCTTTACCTATAATTTCACTTGGTAGATTGTATTCACGCGTTCATTCATTCAGAATGGAGGTTCTGAATACCCACTGTGGACTTAGCACCAGGCAGAGAGATGAGAAAACCAGCACTGATCACAGGCCTTACCAGAGCTGGAGGACATGAAACCTTCCCAGGCGTGACTCTTGCATCCCATTCTCGTGGTGGAAGGACAAACGTGGGCAACAGAGCAAGAAAAGAAAGAAAGAAAGAGAAAGAGAGACAGAGAGAGATAGAGAAAGAAATCATTTGGTTCAAATGTGTATACTACAGAAGAGGAAGCTGAGTCCTGAGAGGTAGAAACCATTTGCTCAAGGTCACACAGCTACTTGCAGCAGAACTGACACTACAATTCACGTCTCCAGTTCTAAATCCATTGTCCTTTCCACTATACTGGGATGCCCCCTTCCTGCTGCACCGACTTTCATTGACCTCAAGAAAGCAAAAAGCCCCCAAAGTCAACCTCCCATTTTAAAACCTCCCTAATATAGGTTCATAATTCAGCCATCATGCAGAAAAGTTCTCAGAAAGGAAACTCCTGGTGGTGTTCACTATGAGGTTGGCCAGCCACAGACATGATCCCCTGTGGAGGAGGAGCCGCCCAGCGCTGGCGCGTCATGAAGAGACCAGCGTGAGGCAAGCGAGACAGACCACAAAAGGACTTCTTGGTTTTATTGTCCCTTGAGACGGGATTGTTCTCTGCCCTTGCTGGTCATATGAATAAATGAAGAATTAAGTTCCCCCCAATGGATGAGCCAAGCCATTCCCTCAAATACAATGATGTGAAAGGCATATCTGATTGGGACCTGGGAAGGACTTAAAAATAAAACAAAATAAATCAGCTTGTTAAATCAGGAGACACAAAGTGAAAACCCCATGTTAAAAAGGTAGACAAAGGAATGATAGTCAAGGATTTAGGGTAACAGCTACCAGCCTGCCAGTCAGGTGGGGCGAAGCAGGGATAGAAGATTGCAAAGGAGCAGAAAACCTGAGTTAAATTGTCATAGTCAGGCCGGGCGTGGTGGCTTACGCCTGTAATCCCAGCACTTTGGGAGGCTGAGGCGGGCGGATCACCTGAGGTCAGGAGTTCAAGACCAGCCTGGCCACCATGGTGAAACCCCGTCTCTACTAAAAAAACAAAAATTAGCTGGGTGTGGTGGCAGGGGCCTGTAATCCCAGCTACTTAGGAGGCTGAGGCAGAATTGCTTGAGCCTGGAAGGCAGAGGTTGCTGTGAGCTGCGATCATGCCTCTACACTCCATCCTGGCCAACACAGTGAGATCCCATCTCAAAAGAAAAAAAATTCATAGTCCTGGCTTATGGATCAGTGGTGATAGGTGGTAGGTTCATGGGTGTTTTTTACATTGTTAGAAATAAATAAATGAGTAAATTAGTAGAAAAGGGCCATGCATGGACCAGTGGAGAAAGTTTGTGGTGAAACAAGAATTATGAATCATCCGATTCTGTGCAACTGAGGTTCATGAATAAAAAAGGAAAATAAAGCATAATTGTGGAGTCAACATAATGTCCCCTCCAATGAGAAAGTAAACATTTCATAGCATTCCAAAGATTTTTTTTGATTTATTACGATTTTACCTGTTGAGATAAATAGTCTGTCACTGTCAGGTAGAAATTGAAAGTCTCTTCAGTCTGTTTAGCGTCTGTGTTAAGCTGTCATAAACGTGTGTCAGCTGTAATTTATAGAATAATAGAAACAATGCCTGGCTTACCATTCTAGAATAAGACGCTTTACATTGACTTTGGGCTTCCTGTGTATGGCTTACAGTATCAGACTCACATGCTAAAATTTGTTTTAGTTTCAGTTATGAAATAATTAAGGACAGGCTTTTTCAGGTCTTTCAGTGTTGTTTAAATGAATGAGAAGGTATGTTTCTTTGACTTTCTGAAACAAGGTTTAAAAAGCATGCGAAACTTACAAGGAAAACAAGAACAAACTGACTAAGAAAGTTACAGATGAGTTTTGAATAGCTACAAAGCCTGCCTCCTTAGAGCTTATATTTTAGTTAACTGACTGCCTGCCCCTTGATGGAATGGGAATCTGTGTTCTATAATCCCTCCTAGAGATCACTGCTTTATTAAAAACTTTAATCTAACAAAGGCAAATCTGGTAAAATATTAACATCTGGTGATTCTGGGCACAGGAAATGTAAGGATCCTATGTACTGTTTCTACAACTTTTCTATAAGTCTGAAATTATTTCAAAATAACAAATTTATAAGTAAATAGAGCAAAAATTCAACATAGGCATCAAAATGCCAGTGGAGCAAGACTGGCAATGTTTGAAAGTCTCATTCAAAAACATTTCTATCAGTAATCAAGTGTTATAGAGAAAAAGAATATCAGCTTTTATGAGAAGATATGAAAAAGTCTAGAATTGAGATCAAATTATTACCTCGAGGTTCCACAAAGAGTTAATTGCAAAATTGCAAGCTAGAGTCGAGTCTATGGAGAGACTGTTGGTCTTCCTTTCACAACCCAATAGTGGTGCAAGGGTAAGATGCATTTTGAATGAGTTCAAATGCAGTGAAATCCTTCAGTGGGCAACTTTTAGATTATTTCTGTGTAATCAATTCTCCTAGACTGAATAAAGATAAGCCAGCTTAATCTTACAGGAACAAAGTTTTTGACGCATAAAATATCATAGTGCAGGCGAAGATGCAGGAAGAGTTCAAGGGAACGGTTTGCAGAAAAGGCTGTCAAATCCCTAAAAATAACAAGGCACTGCCACACTCATTGGAAATTCAAATCCTAAGGTGAGGTATTACTAGGAAAATGCTAACTTCCCTAAAATATTTATTTCCACTGCAGCTTAAACACAAGTTTAGAGAGTATTTTTGTTGTTGGTGGTTAGTTTTTGTTTTTTAAGTGTATTAAGGGAAAAAATTACTCATCGCCTTCTTATAACAACAAAATTGAGACCTCTGTTGTAAGGATGAAATGATGGATTATCTCCTCTCTTTATCAAATCACTCTGGAATTCATATAAGAATCATAATCTTATTTACCTAGTTCTGTGTGAAAGTGGTTGTCTATCAATATACGTGACATCTGATTCAGAAAGAAAGGAAAGAAATTTGCAATTAACTTTCAGGGAAGAAATAACATTTCCTCTGAACAATTCTAAGGAGGAAGGCAATGTAGAATTTCATGTTCTCAATTCTGCTGAAGTTATGAATCATCACACCTTTGCTAGCAGTTACATGCTGTAAGGGTCAAGCCCATTTGTGACATTAGATAGGCCTATTTTTTATCCGTGTGACATTGCAAAATGGATTCAAATCTCACTAGAGCAATCTTTCTCTTTCTCCCCCTCAGTCTTTTTCTTTTGTGTTTTTCTGGAGTTGAGAAGTTTTAAAGAGGAGGGTCTAGGAGACCAAATATATCAAAGGAACCTATGGGGGAGCAAAATCCAAAGGAATCTGTCACATGTAAACAGATAACGTTTTTGCCTTCTTGCTTTTCCTATAGTTGCTGTCAAGGAGATGAATTCAAGTAATAAAGAATATAGGGAGATGACAGGGATGGAGAGAAATTTCAAATTAACATTTTTATTTTAACATGTGTGTACCAGACACAAACTACTGAAGCTGAGAGAAGAGTAAATAAAAAATTCAAATAGATATGTAGCAGGTAAGGAGATTGAATTAGTAATTAAAAAAAACTAACTACCAAAAGGCTCGGACTCACATGGCTTTATTGATGAATTCTATCAAATGCAGAATTGGCACTAATCTCTCATAAACTCTTAAAAAGAGAAGAGGAGGAAACACTTTTCAGCTTATTCTACATCACCAGTTATTACCTAGATGTCAAAACAGACAAAGATACCATGAGAAAAGTACAAACCAATATCCCTTATAAATATAAATATAAACGTCCTCAACAAAACACAAACTGAATCCAGTGAGATTCATCCAAGGAATATAAGGACTCTTTAACTTTGAAAAATCAATCAGTGTAATGCACTGTATTAATAGCATAACAATAAAACCACATGGTCTTCTGAAGAGATGGAGAAAAAAGCATTTTACAAAATGTAACAGTGTTTCATAACACAAACACACAAAAACCAAGAATAGAAGGGGACTTCCTCCACCTGATCAAGGGAATCTACAAACAATCTACACCTCACATTACATACGTGGTGAAAGACGGAATGTTTTCGCCCTAAGGTCAAAACAAGAAAGGCCACTCTCACCGCTTGTATTCAACATTGTAGTAGAGGATCAAGCCGGAACAATCAGACAAGAAAGAGAAGTGAAAGACATCAGATGGGAAAGAAAGAAGTAAAACTATCTCTGTTTGTAGGTGACATGATCTAATATTAAAAATTCTAAGCAAGCCACAAAATAAACTATTAGGACCACAAAATGAGTTCATCAAGGTTGCAGTGTATAAGATCAATATACAAAAGTCAGCTGGTTCTATACACTAGCAATGAACAATTTGGAAATAAAAGTAAGAAAATAGTTCCATTTATAATAGTATCAAAAAGAATAAAATATCTTAAGGATATATTTTACCAAAAAATTCAAGACTTCTACAATGAAAACTACAGTACAAAACATCATTGGAAGAATTACAGAGGACCTAAATTAATGGAAAGACATGAGCATAGATTGGAATACTCGATATTTATTGTTAAGATGGCAATACTCCCCGAATTTTTACAGATTCATTATAATCCCTATCATTAGCTCAGCTGGCTTTTTTGGCAGAAACTGACAATCTTATTATATAAGTCATATGGAAAGGCAAGGCACCAAGAATAACCAGAACAATCTCAAAAAATAAAAACAAAGTTGGAAAACTCACACTTCCTGATTTTAAAGCTTCCTATGAAGTGACAGTAAGCAAGACAGTGTTGTACTAGCCAGACACGTAGATCAGCGGTATAGAATTGAGAGTCCGAAAATAAATCCTTACGTTCGTGGCCAATCGATTTTGACAAATAGAGCTACCCTAGAATCCAGCAATCCCACTGCTAGGTATATACCCAAAAGAAAAGAAATCACTACACTGAAGAGATGTCAGCATTCCCATGTTTATTGCAGCGCTATTCACAGTAGCCAAGATCTGGAAGCAACCTAAGTATCCATCAATGGATGAATGGATAAAGAGTATGTGGTACACATACACAATAAAATACTATTCAGCCACAGAAAAGAATTAGATCCTACAATGTGGATGGGACTGGAGGTCAATATGTTAACTGAAATAAGCCAGACACTGACTGACAAACTATGCATGTTCTCACTCATTTGTGAAAGCTAAAAATTAAAACAATTGAATTTGTGGAGACACAGAATAGAACGATGGTTCCTAGAAGGTAGTAGGGGTTGGGGTGGGAAGGGTGGAAGGATGATTAATGTGTACAAAAACATACTTAAGAATGGCCGGGTGCAGTGGCTCATGCCTGTAATCCCAGCACTTTGGGAGGCTGAGGCAGGTGGATCACTTGAGATCAGGAGTTTGAAACCAGCCTGACCAACATGGTGAAACCGTGTCTCTGCTAAAAATACAAAAATTAGCCAGGCATGGTGGTGTGTGTCTGCAGTCCTAGCTACTTGGGAGTCTGAGGCAGGAGAATTGCTTGAACCCAGGAGTTGGAGGTTGCAGTGAGCCAAGATCAAACCACTGCACTCCACCCTTGGTGACACAGCAAAATTCCATCTAAAAAAAAAAAGATATATATATGTATGTGTATGTGTGTGTGTGTGTGTGTGTTAGAATGAATAAGTTCTAGTATTTGATATCACAACAGGGTGCCTAAAATCAACAATAATTTATTGTACATTTAAAAATAACTAACAGATTATAATTGGATTGTTTGTAACACAAAGCTATGACAAATACTTTAGGAGATGGATACCCCATTTACCCTGATGGGTTTGTTATGCATTGTATGCCTGTATCAAAACGTCTCATGTACTCCATAAATAGGTACGCCTACTACGTACCCACAAAATTAAAAATTAACATATTTTAAAAAATTAAATTAGGAAATTATTAGACTCATAGATTTAATTTTAAATTAGAAAATCAAGTGGGGTGGTTTTATGAGTGGGTCCAGTATCACTCTCCTCTCTTTAGATCTTTTTAACAAATGGTGCTGGGAAAACTGAATATCAACATGAAAAAAATAAAGTTGGACTCCTTTCTTACATACACAAAAATTAAACCCATATGAGTCATAAACCTTAACGTGGGCCAGGCGCGGTGGCTCATGGGAGGCCTACGCAGGCGGATCACGAGTTCAAGAGATCAAGACCATCCTGGCCATGGTGAAACCCCATCTCTACTAAAATACAAAAAATTAGCTGGGCGTGGTGGTGTGTGCCTGTAGTCCCAGCTACTCGGGAGGCTGAGGCAGGAGAATCACTTGAACTTGGGAGGCAGAGGTTGCAGTGAGTGAGATTGCACCACTGCACTCCAGCCTGGCGACAGAGTAAGGCTCCGTCTCAAAAAACAAAAGCAAAAAAATGTTAACTGTACACTCTTAGAAGAAGGAATAAGAGTAAATTTTAATATCCTTGAGTTAGGTAAAGTCTTCCTAGATAAAATAACAAAGCACAAGTGGCAAAAGAAAAAATTAGATCAACAGGACTTGATCAAAATTTAAAACGTTTTCTGCAAAAGACACCATTAAGTGAAAAAAACAACGCACAAAATGGGAAAAAATTTGCAAATTTAATATATTTAGAATAGAAGGAAATTGCTTCTAGAATAACTCAATAATAAAAAGAAAAATAACCTATTTTTTAAAAAAAATATGCAAAGGCTCTGAATGGACATTTCTTTAAGGAAGATATATAAATGGCCAATAAGAATGTGAAAAGATGCTTAAAAATTATCCGCCATTAGGGAAATGAAAATCAAAACCACAATGAGATATCACTTCACACCCATGAGGAGGGCTATAATTAGAGAAATAATAGTAAGTATTGGCCAGGTGCGGTGGCTCACGCCTGTAATCTCAGTACTTTGGGAGGCCGAGGCAGGCAGATCACCTGAGATCAGGAGTTGGAGAGCAGCCTGGCCAATATCATGAAACCTCGTCTCTACTAAAATACAAAAATTAGCCAGGCATGGTGATGTGCGCCTGTAATCCCAGCTACTCAGGAGGCTGAGGCAGGAGAATCGCTTGAACCTGGGACGCAGAGGTTGCAGTGAGCCGAGATCCACGCCACTGCACTCCAGCTTGGGCAATAGAGTGAGACTCCATCTCAAAAAAAAAAAAGTGAGTATTGGCAAGGATGCAGAAAAATTGGAATCCTTTTAGTTTACCCTGGGAATGTAAAATGGTACAGCCACTTTGGAAAAGTTTGTCAGTTAATCACAATATTAAGTAGAGTTCTTACATGACCTAAAAATTCTACTCCTGGGTGTATACCCTAGAGAAATCAAAACATGTATCTATAAAGCACTTGTACATAAATGTTCATAGTAGCAGCATATTTTTGTAATATCCAAAGATTAGAAACAACCCAAATGTCTATCAACTGATGAGTGACTAAACAAAATGTGGGTCTATCTATACAGGAGACTATTAGCCACAAAAGCAAATGACATTCTTATCCATGGCACAACACTGATGACCCGCAAAGACCTTGAAAATGTGAAGTGAAAGAAGCCAGGCACAAAAGGCCACATGCTGTATCAGACCATGGATGTGAAACATCTGAAACAGGAAAATCCACAGAGCCAGAAACTAAATTAGTGATTGCCAGGGGCTGGGAGGAAGACAAAATAGGGAGTAACTGCTAATAGATGTGGGATTTTTCTTTTTGAGGGGTGATAATAATGTTCTAAATTACATAGTCATGATGGTTACACAACACTTCAAGCGTATTAAAAACCACTGAATTTCACACTTTAGAAGAGTGATTTTATGGTATGAATTATACCCCTATAAAGCTATTGTGTAAAAAAGTGAGTTTTATTTCTCTTTTGTCTCTCCCTCACCCTGTTCCATATATTTTCTGTATTTCTGTATGTCTCCACAACCGTCACTCTCCATTAAGAAGCATGTTTTACTACTAACGATTGGAGAAAATTCAGTTTCCTCTGTACCCAATAGTAAACTTCACCAACCATAACCCATGCCAAGTCATGGTAATTCCTTCTCATCCCTTTCTCCGCAGCAGACAGATTTTATGGGCTGACCTATTTCTTTCTTTTCTTTTCTTTTCTTTTTTTTCTTTTTTTTGAGATGGAGTCTTGCTCGGTTGCCCAGGTTGGAGTGCAGTGGCGCGATCTCAGCTCGCTGCAACCTCTACCTCCCAGGTTCAAGCTATTCTTCTGCCTCACTCTCTGAGTAGCTGGGACTATAGGCACCCGCCACCATGCCCAGCTAATTTTTGTATTTTTAGTAGAGTCGGGGTTTCACCATACTGGCCAGGCGGGCTGGCGTATTTCTAATGGCTGGGGTCTATGCTTGAAGGTCATACACATTGCAGAGGAGAAGGTGCGAACATGAAGATGACTCAACACCAGTTTTTCCCATAATTAGAAAACCAAGCATGAGTGGTTCCATGAGCACATCTAGTGTCACCCTCCCCTGGTGCATGTGAGTCATTAGCATCATGGTGACACCTTCACCATGATGGACATGGGAGAGTGTAGGTTTGTGAGTCAGGATGATGTGTTCTGCAAAACGTGGAGAGCCAAACTCAGCATCACTGGATTCCTGCCAAATGGAATCCCAGTCACATTTTGTGTTTGCTGTTCTCTTAGTTTGATAGAAAGAGGGCAATCAGGAAAAAAAGAGTGTGTCAGGAAATATTTTTCTTCAAAACTTAAAGAAAAAAATAAAAGGAAAACAGATCATTTTAAGCTTCAACTCAGCCTAATCTCCATCCATTCTGGATCCTCAGGAAAAAACAGATGAGACACTGTAAAACCCTTCAGAATAATAACAATAATGAAAAGGTACTAAGGGAATGTCCACTAAAGGGATGAGTATGCCTTAGAGCAACTTAGACTGTAGGTCCCTAATTTTTGGCCTCATAAGTTTCCCGCAATACAACACAGACTCCTCTCCTCATTTCACATAAACTTCCAGAAATTAGAATTTAAAGGAACAGAAACACATACACCAAGAAACATGAGTTTCTGCTTACACCTAAATTAGCCCAGAACTTTCACTCATCTTGTAGTTTTATTCTGTATGAATGCACGCTGTGTGTATCTATACATACACATGCATATGAATGTTATAAATGCATACATATCTATTAGGTCAACCATGTGGATTTGCTGATATTGAACACTTTAACCTATAGAACAGCAATTTCATGTGGTTCAACCTAACATACCTACACAACTGTAAAATTTATGTAAGGGGAGTATATACATCTGATGACTTCAAACCATGACCAAGACTGGGTTTCCAGACTGCTCATAATGAAGGTATTCACTTTATGACATCTATCTTATTTGAAGTCCTTTCTTTTTTACCAGAGAATCTGGGCCCATCGTGAGCCTGTGATTTGCAGACCTTGTTTCAGGCTTTGCTTCATGTCAGAAGGTGATGCAACTTTATGAAGGAGGGAAGCATGAACTCAAGAGTAGTGATGAAATGTGTTAAAGGGTGATTTGAGGACTCTCATGCAAATATAAAATGAATACACGTCAAAGATGTTATTTCACTTATTAATTAAATGAAGGAACCTCTAAAATGTTACAATGGGTTCAATGAAGAATTCTGAGAACCATACGTTTATATGCATGGAATAAGGAATTATGAAATGAATTTACAAAGCCATAAAACTGCTCTTCCACAGGGCAATGGTCAAGCTCATCCAAATAAGGACATAATTAATTTGCGTTTATATGAACAAGAATAGTTTGCATTATTATCCATTTTCTATAACTTAATAGAATTGTAAAAGAGTAGTGGGGATAGAGTCAGTGGGCGAGAGGTACTGATATAGATGTACAGTTGATCCTGGAGTAATGCAAGGGTCAGGGTGCAGATCCCTGTGCAGTGAAAAATCTGCCTATACCTTTTGACTCCCCTGAAATATTTTGTTTTGTTTTTATAATGTTTAATTGTTGTGGGTACATAATAGGTATATGTATTTATGGAGTACATCAGATATTTTGATACAAACATAAAATGTGTAACAATCACATCAGGGTAGATAGGACATCCATCTCCTCAATCATTTATCGTATCTTTGTGTTACAAACAATCCAATTATAATCTTTTAGTTATCTTAAAATGTACAATAAGTTATTGTTGACTATAGTCACCCTATTGTGCTACCAAATACTAGATCTTATTTATTCTAATTATATTTTTGTGCCCATTAACCATCCCTCCTACTCCCCTCAGCCCCACCACCCTTCCCAGCCTCTGGGAACCATCCTCTACTCTCTATCTCCATAAGTTCAATTGTTTTGGTTGTCACAAATAAGTGAGAATATGCAAACTTTGTCTTTCTGTGCCTGGCTTATTTCACTTAACCTTTGACCTCCAGTATTAACCACATTGTTGCAAATTGCAGGATCTCATTCTTTTTTTTATGGCTGAATAGTACTCCACTGTGTATATGCACCACATTTTCTTTATCTATTCATCTATCGATGGACACTTTGGTTGCTTCCAAATCTTGGCTATTGTGAATAATGCTGAAATAAACATGGGAGTACAGATATCTCCTTAGTATAGTGATTTCCTTTCTTTTGGGTATATATCTGGCAGTGGGATTGGATTGCTGGATCCTGTGGTAGCTCTATTATTAGTTTTTTGAGGAATCTTCGGATGGTTCTCAATAGGGGTTGTTCTAATTTACATTGCTACCAACAGTGTATGAGGGTTCTTTTTTCTCCACATCCTCAACAACATTTATTATTACCTGTCTTTTGGATATAAGCTATTCTAACTGCAGTGAGATAATATCTCTTTGTAGTTTTGATACGCATTTATCTGAAGATCAGTGATGTTGAGGACCTTTTCATATACCTGTTTTCCATTTGAATGTCTTCTTTTGAAAAATGTCTATTCAGATTTTTTGCCCATTTTTTAAATTAGAGCATTAGATTTTTTTTTCCCTATAGAGTTGTTTGAGCTCCTTATGTATTCTGGTTATTAATCCCTTGTCAGATGGATAGTTTCAAATATTTTCTCCCATTCTGTGGGTTGTCTCTTCACTTTGTTGATTGTTTCCTTTGCTGTGCAAAAGCTTCTTAACTTGATGTGACCTTCTTTGTCCATTTTTGCTTTGATGGCCTGGGCTTGTGGGGTATTACTAAAGAAATCTTTGTCCAGATCCATGTCCTGGAGAGTTTCCTCATTGTTTTCTTTTAGTTTTTAGTTTCATAGTTTGAAACCTTAGATTTAAGTCTTTAATTCTGTTTGGTTTTTATATATGGCAAGAGATGGGGTATAGTTTCACTCTTCTGCATATGGATATCCAGTTTTCCCAGCACATTTATTGAAGAGACTATCCTTTCCCCAATGTATGTTCTTGGCAATTTTGTTGAAAATGAGTTCACTGTAGATGTATGGATTTGTTTCTGCATTTTCTATTCTGTTCCATTGGTCTGTGTGTCTGTTTTTATGCCAGTACCATGCTGTTTTGGTTCCTATAGGTTTGTAGTATAATTTGAAGTCAGTTAATGTGGTTCCTCCAGTTTTGTTCTTTTTGCTTAGGATAGCTTTGGCTATTCTGGGTCATTTGTGATTCCATATAAATTTTATAATTGGTTTTTCTATTTTCATGAAGAATGTAATTGGTATTTTGATAGATATTACATCAAATCTGTAGATTGCTTTAGGTGATATGGACATTTTAACAATATTAATTCTTCCAATCCATGAACATGAAATATCTTTCCATTGTTTTGTGGCCTCTTCAGTTTATTTCATCAATGTGTGATAGTTTTCACTGTAGTAATATTTTACCTCTTTGGTTAAGTTCATTTCTTTGTATGTTATTTTATTTGTAGCTATTGTAAATGAGATTACTATCTTGATTTATTTTCCAGATTGTTCACTGTCAGCATATAGAAATGCTACTAATTTTTGTATATTGATTTTGTATCCTGCAACTTTACTGAATTTGCTTATTAATTCTAATAGTTTTATGGTGAAAGTTTTAGATTTTTTCCAAATATAAGATGGTTTCATCTGCAAGCAAGGATAATTTGACTTCTTCCTTTCCAAATTTGGATTCCTTTATTTCATTCTCTTGTCTGATTGTTTTAGGTAAGATGTCCAGTACTGTGCTGAATAACAGTGGTGAAAGTGGGCATCCTTGTCATGTTTCAGATCTTAGAGGAAAGGCTTTCAGTTTTCCCCCATTTGGCATGATGCTAGTTGTGGATCTGTCATATACGGCTTTTATTGTGTTGAGATATATTCCTCCTATACCCAGTTTTTTGAGGGTTTTTTATCTGAGAAAGGAAGTTGGATTTTATCAAATGCTCTTTCAGCATCAGATGAAATGATCAAATGATTTTTTGTCCTTTTTTCTGTTGATATGAGGGATCATATTGATTGATTTGTGTATGTTGAATAATCTTTGCATCCCTGGAGTAAACCCCATATGAACACGATAAGTGATCTTCTCAATATGTTGTTGAATTCAGTTTGCTAATATTTTGTTGAGGGTTTTTGCATCAATGCCTGTCAGGGATATTGGCCTGCATTTTTCTTTTTTTTAAGGTGTGTCTTTGGTTTTGTTATCAGGACAATATTGGCCTTGTAGAATGATTTTGGAAGCATTCTCTCCTCCTGTAATTTTCAAAATAGTTTGAGTAGGATTGCTATTACTTTTTCTTTTTTATTTTCTTTCTTTCTTCCTTTCTTTTTTTTCTTTTTTTTTTTTTTTTTGAGACAGAGTCTCACTCTGTTGCCCAGCTGGAGTGTAGTGGTGCAATCTCGGCTCACTGCAACCTCCACCTCTTGGGTTCAAGTGATTCTCCTGCCTCAGCCTCCCGAGCAGCTGGGACTACAGGCATGTGCTACCACACCCAGCTAATTTTTGTATTTTTAATAGAGATGGGATTTCACCATGTTGGCCAGGACGATCTCCATCTCTTGAGCTGCCCACCTCGGCCTCCTAAAGTGCTGGGATTACAGGCGTGAGCCACCGTGCCCGGCCAGTATTGCTTTTTCTCTAAATGTTTGGTAAAATTCAGCATCCCTCAAAACTTTGCTAATAGCCTACTGTTGACTGGAAGCTTTACCAACAACATAAATAGTTGATTAAAAATATTTATGCTACATGTATTATACACTATATTTTTACCAAAAAGTAAGCTGGAGAAGAGAAAACATTATTAAGAAAATCATAAAGAAGAGAAAAAATACATTTACTATTCATTAAGTGGAAGTGGATTATCATAAAGGTCTTCATCCTCATCATCTTCACATTGAGTAGGCTGAGAAAAAAAGGAAAAGGAGGAGTTGGTCTTGCTGTCTCCGGAGTAGCAGAGGCAGAAGAGGTCTAGGAGGTGAAAGAGAAGGCAAGAGAGGCAGGCACAGTCAGGGTAACTTGTACTGAAAAAAATTCATGTATAAGTGGAACTGCATAGTTCAAAACCGTGTCGTTCAAGAGTCAACTGTAGATATATAGATATATATAAATTTATAGATATCACTCACATTTTCTTTCACATTTCAAAATCCTTCACAATTTTTCATGACAAATGAGTAAGGCAGGTCCCAGATACTATAGAATGCATCAGTCTTGGTTGATTTACCATTAATTGAAACCTATAGTCCTCCTCCATCGCTCAGGGATGGAATAGCACTTTTCTTTAGTGCATATTTTAAAAGATGCCCAAGGTGAATTACTCTAGCTGGGCAGTAGCTTGTGTGTGTGCATGAGTGGAGACACTGTGAGGCTATTTGGAGTGGAGCGGCGGTCACCAGAGAGAACTTCAGTGCTGCTGTGCACATGTTGACCAGAGCAGAGGGAGTGCTGTACAGAGAGAGAGAAGTTAGCTGAGGAGGAGGAAAACTGATCTTGCTAATGGCTGTGCGCTTAACCAGTGGCTTGTCTCTAATTTCAGAAGGAACAAATCCAAGACTTTGTGTAGACAACAAATGCTGCAGGCCAGTCTCCCAGGAAAAGGAGGGAGGTGAGGGAGGGATGAGGGGATGCTCTCTTTTATACACATGATCTCTGCACGTCCTCACAGTAGCCTTGGGCAATCCTCATTCTAGACAGAAGGAAACAGAGGTTCTGGAGACTCAGGATGTCATGAAGAGGCAGGATCTGCCTGCAGCTTGTCTGGTTCTGATGTGAGCCGACTTTGTTGTCCGTCACAGGAGGCATGGTGCCTGAGGCCCAGGCTGCGTTTGGAAGCCTCAGAAATGCTTAATCTTTATTTCTTTTACAATCAGAAGAAAAATATACATAGTAATCGTGAATATATAATAATTAATCCCATCTCAATTACATTTGTCATATTATCAGTGCAGTAGTAAAATATTTTAAATATTTTTTAGAGAGGAAGTGGCCCTCTATAAAATGGTACCTCGGCTGCATCTCAGAGGTTGCCCCTGCCTATTCCAGAGTGCGTGCCCTGGACCTAGCGCCAATCCTAGGTTCTGCTCATCTACTCTACTCAAGTCACATTGATTCTCCTTGATTCCCTGTTCTAGAAAACACAGCTGTTGGAGCTTGGTCCGAGCATAAGAATAGCTGGTCTGTCTCTAACATTACTATTTTTTAACTCCTAGTCAAGTGACACAGGGAAACAAGAAAAATGGGACTATGGGATTGACCAAGGGAGTTTAACAAATGGCTTTTAAAATGACAAATGGGAGCTGGGCTCTGGTAAGTTGGGAAGGCATCCTGCTGAGGCTCCTTGGCTCTCCAGCACCTGCCGGCTCCTTGGCTCCATCCACCTCACTCTCTGTTCTGGGCAAAGGTACCAGCTGAGCTCCTCAAGAGCCTAGACGATGTGGAGGCTATGTAGAGGTCCCAGGGAGAGGACGTTGTGTCACTCTTCTGAGATGTGAGCTCAAAAGGATGGTGGAGGTGAGAAGTTCTCGACTGGAGAGGAGGAGACTTATATTCCTGCCCTGGCTCCCATCCTAACTAGTTCTTTCATCTTTCAGCCTGGACTACTTCATTTCTCTGAGCTTCCATTTTCTCGTTATAAAATGAGAGGGTTAATATAATATATAAGTAAGAACTCTCTCCCCTTACTAAGAAACTGCCCAACTACAATTTTCTCTTCAAGATTCTTCATGGTAAGGATATTGTTTTAACATCCCACTTCTGCATATGTTCAAGTAGCTGCAGGATGATTTTTTCTTGTTCTTTTCAATTCTCCCTTCCCAGATTTGTTCTCAGGCTTGAACAGTTACTGTGTTCTTGGATTTCAGTGTTGCCAGTGATCATGGAGATCTGCTTGGCTCATGTGGTTGTGGGCCCAGTGATCCATTTTATAGGAAGAACAATGGGGAGGGGTGGGACAGTCAGCGAGGAAGTGAATTTACAACACACGTGACACGGTGGAATTTTTTGTTTGTTTTGGAAGGTTTTGCTTTGTTCATTTTTTCTTGGTGAACTCATTTTGAATTCAGTAGGAGGTATAATCTTTAACTTTCAGTTTACAAACAAAACACCTGTCTCATTACCAGCCTGGGCAGGTGTGGAACACAAGTGGTTTTTCATTTCTGTGAAGTATTATTCTTTGAGTTTGCATTAGTCGTGAAGGCTTAACACTGTGCTATTTTCTACTGGACTTTCTTTTGGAGAAAACATTTTGGTGAAAACAAGAGAATAGGCCAGGCGTGGTGGCTCATGCCTGTAATCCCAGCACTTTAGGAGGCCGAGGCAGGTGGATCACAAGGTCAGGAGTTCAAGACCATCCTGGCCAATATGGTGAAAACCCATCTCTACTTAAATTAAAAAAAAATTAGCCAGGAGCAATGGCACATACCTGTAGTCCCAACTACTTGGAGGATGAGACAGGGGAATCACTTGAACTGGGAGGCAGAGGTTGCAGTGAACTGAGATCGCTCCACTGCACTCCAACCTGGCAGTAGAGTGAGACTCAATCTCAAGAAAGAAATTGTATTCTGCACTTAGCAATATATTTTTAAAATAGGGTTAGATATCATGTATAGCAAACTTTCATGGCTGCGTGGTTCTTCCACTGTATGGAAGTACCCTAATATATTTAGCCAATCCCCTATGTGGGGACATTCAGATTGTGTTGAATTATTAACTAATATTTAAGCAATACTTAAATAAATATTATCTACATACACTTTAGGTAATAAGTGCTCAAAAGTTTTGAGATTTTTGATACCTATCACCAAGTCACCTACAAAAAGGGCTGATTTACCATTTCCATTTCTCCCATTAGTGACTGAGAAAATCCACGGTCCCACAGCATGCCCAACAGGGGCCACAGGGGTGTACGTTGTGTTCATTAATATTACGGGCAAAAATGGCATTTCGCTTTTGTTCTGGACCAAGAGCGTGGCTTTTCCTTGATTTTTCAGAGTCCTGAAGTCATGTGAAAGCAGACAAAAGTCAAATAGGCTGCAGCAACTAAGGAATGTTCCTTCTCCGTTAGGATCAAAGAGCAACACGGGCTCAGGGCTGCTGTCTTTTCTGTTGCTGGTAAACTTTCCCTGAAGCCTCAGGGGGCTCGAGGTACAGTAGTAACAGGGGGATGGCCACAGGGTAAAGAAATTCCCAGGAGATAAAAAATGGAAATAGTATATTTGGGAAGATGGGCCAAGACAGGGCATGAGGTTTCTGGGTACCCAGCATGGCTCCAGCAAGAAAGGGAGTGGGGGGTGGTGGAGGCTATGGACAGAGCAATCTGGCCTGTGAGTCAGCACAGTCCTGTGTTGGGAGAGCTGGAGGGCCTGACGTGGCTGAAAACAAGCTTCTGCCAACAGGTGAAATGGGCACTCAGGAAGAAATCAATTTCACTTAGTGAATATCAAAAAGGTTCCAGTTATTGTCCATACAGATTTGAGGTCAGAAATACAAAACTCCTACTTGATTGTAACAGTTGTTTTTAGAACCTCCCTTTCCCCATTACTGCCCCAGATAAAACTCCTCCTAGACATGAGGTTCCAGGGGCAATGGAGAGTAGGCAGTAGGGTTGGGAAGGACACAGGTTGTGGAATATGCCACGGGGATGTTCTTTCCATATTTCTTTTTCCTGCTTGGCCTTCTAGACCCCAATTCTCTAATGTTATCTTGTCAGTCTCTGTGAGTAAAGAATTCCACCTCTTCTCTCTCTGCTCTCCCCAGAGAGAAGTTTCTGTCTGTGCAAGGATTAACCACCCACTCCCCACAGTTATCAGTGTGTGGGTGACACCTGGTCCTGGATGAGTCTTTTCAAGATAAGTTTCTGTTCTGCTTCATGGTATATGAAAAAGTGGAAAATGAGGTAGAGAGAGAGAGAGAGAGAGCAAGAACAAAAGAGAGAGAGAGAAAATGAAAGAGAGACAGAGGGGGAAAGAGCACAAGAACAAAATCAAGAGTGACAGACAGAGAGAGAGAGATCAAGGATGGAAGAGGGAGAGGGAGAGGGAGAGCGGGCAGGACAGCTAGAGGGAAGTCAGCTCATCCTAGGAAGTTTCCATAACTTTTTCCTTTCCCTCCCTCCCCTCCCTGCTTTCCTTTTTCTTCCTCCCCCATCCCTCCCTCCTTCCTTCCATCCCTCCCTCCTTCCTTCCTTCCTTCCTTCTTTCCTCCTTCCTTCATCCTTCCTTCCCACTTCCCCTTCCCCTTCCCCTTCCCTTCCCTTCCTTTCTTTCCATTTTGATTGGGAAAATATGTACTTGACTCATCAAAACTTTCATCCTTGGAAGAAATCCTGACTCACATTCTAGGTCTATCTGGGCTCACTGAGGAATGGACTGGGGGCATGGGAATAAAATAGAGCCTTCTTATGAAGAGGTCACGGGTTTCTGAGGAGGGTTTGGGTACAACTCACTGACCTTGGAAAAGGCTAAAGATCACCCTCAGGATTGCCAGCCCCTCAGGAGACTTCTTTCATCCCACAAGCTTCCCTCCACTCAAGGCACCTTCCCCTCACACCTGCTTCCATCCAGGCTTCATCTAGGGATGTGGCTTCAGCTTCAGAGAAACCGGAAGGGCAAGGGAGAGGAGATGACTAGGGCACTCGGTTCCAAGCAGCAAACCCCAGGCATCTGGAAGGGAGGCTGTGGTGGAGGGGCTGCTCTTGTTTACCAGCAGAGGGGGAGGTGCCACCTTCACCCCCACGCTCCTTTGCTTTCCTCAGTCTCTACACATCTCTCTGCCCCTGCAACCTAGAAGCCCCCTAGGCAACCCTTCAATTTGTCACAGGCTCTTTCTCCTGATCACAGTAGTTAATAAAGATTCCTGGGCCAAAAGTCAGAAAGAATAAAAGCATCTTCTCTAAAGGTGGTGGTGAGACCTCAGCAGAACCAGCCTAGCAGTGACCTATTTACTGCACACAGTAAAGCTCAGATCCCGAGCTCAGCCTTTCCCAAGACTTTCTGTTAGGACAGCGCAAGGTATGGAGTCAGTCCTATAGGTCAGCATCCAGATCCCCACTCCTCTGCTGTCCGTCTTTTGGAAAGTCCCTTAGCCTCTAAGCCTCAGGCTCTGCGTATGAGAAAGCCTGGTAAGGAGCAGAATTTGCTCAGGCTCAGTGACATTCACTGTGACTGTCTCAAAAAGTGACAACTTTGAGACGAGTCTTGCTCTGTCGCCCAGGCTGGAGTGCAGTGGCACAATCTTGGTTTACGGCAACCTCCGCCTCCTGGGTTCAAGCAATTCTCCTGCCTCAGCCTCCCAAGTAGCTGGGACTATAGGCACCCACCACCTCACTCGGCTAATTTTTGTATTTTTAGTAGAGATGGGGTTTCACCATATTGGCCAGGGTGGTCTTGAACTCCTGACCTTGTGATCCTCCCGCCTCGGCCTCCCAAAATTCTGGGATTACAGGCATGAGCCACCACACTCAGCCAAAGCAACAACTCTTAAATCAAGATAATGTTTGACACTGGGCACGGTGGCTCACTCCTGTAACCCCAGCACTTTGGGAGGCTGAGGTGGGCAGATCACAAGGTCAGGAGTTCAGGACTAGCCTGGCCAATATGGTGAAATACCATCTCTCCAAAAAGTATAAACGTTAGCCAGGCGTGGTGGCATGTGCCTGTAATCCCAGCTACTTGGTAGGCTGAGGCAGAAGAATTGCTTGAACCCACAAGGCGGAGGTTGCAGTGAGCTGAGATCACGCCACTGCACTCCAGCCTGGGTGACAGAGCAAGACTCTTCCTAAAAAAAAAAAAAAAAAAGGCCCAGGTGCCATGGCTCACACCTGTAATCCCAGCACTTTGGGAGGCCAAGGCGAGTGGATCACGAGGTCAGGAGTTCAAGGACCAGCCTGGCCAACGTGGTGAAACCCTGTTTCTACTAAAAGTACAAAAGAATAATCCAGGAGTGGTGGCGGCTGACTGTAATCCCAGCTACTCAGGAGGCTGAGGCAGAGAATTGCTCGTACCTGGGAGGTGGAGGTTGCAGTGAGCCAAGATTACCCCACTGCACTCCAGCCTGGGCAATAGAGTGAGACTCTGTCTCAAAAAAAAAATGATGTTTGCAAAGCACATATGGAAAGGTTATTCTGATCTTACTATTATCACTAATATTATTATTAAGCCTTGTCTCCCTCACTTTGTATTCCTAAGATGGATATTTCTTGGCTGTACAATGGAACTGTGGTTATGCAATGTGATAATGATTGCTTTGGACCAGGCAGCCTGCACAGCTGCAAAGCTTGGAAAAGGAAGGATGCTATGCTAAGCTCTCTCCTCCCTCTGCCCCTCTATGTTCTCTTCGTTGGGATAGCAAGGGTCAGTGTTGCCATCAAGCATCTTCCCTGGTCCTCTGGGATGAGATGGGCCCCGCAATTCTTTTGGAATCAGGAAGACCTCCATTTGAGCCCTGGCTGAACTGCCCATTGGCAGAGTGGCTCTGGGCATGCCTTCTACTTCATGAGCTTCAGTGTCTGAATCTGTTTCCCATGGTTGTCCTCAGCAAACTGCCACACTGGGTGCTTAAAGCAACAGACATGTGTTGCTCCAGGTCCTGGAGGCCAGCAGTCCCAGACCACGGTGCTGGCAGAGTCATCCTCTCTCCTCGCTTGTGGTGCTGGCTGGCCATCCTCGGGGCTCCTGCCTTGCAGACGCATCACTGCATCTCTGCCTCTGTCATCACATGGACTTCCCTCTGTGGGTCTGTGTCCTCTCCTTATAAGGACACCAGCCCTATGGAGTAAGGCCCACTCTCCTCTAGCATGACCTCATCTTAGCTTCGCTAGTTACATCAGCAGCGACTCTATTTCCAGATAAGGTCGCATTCTGAGGTATTGATGGTTAGGACTTACTTCCTTTTTAGGGGTCGCATCATAACCCATACAATATCTTCATCAAGAACGGCATGAGCGATCCCTCCTCTGCAGCACTGTTGTGAGGATTAAAAGCAACAGAGCTCCGTGCCCAGCACACGTCGTTGGTACTCCGTGAATGGCAGCCTTTGTTAACATTGTGGGCTCCCGTTCTGGGCAGGAGTGTGCCAAGAGCCAGACAGGACCTGAGCAGCTGCGTAGCTGGAACTGAGGGGTGGGTTTGCAGCTCCAAAAAGCTCTGTGGCTCCACATTAATGGAGCCTCCTTCTCAAGGGATCTAGGATATTTACCTCCCTATAGACCAGGCATCCCCAGTCCCTGGGCCATGGATGGTAGCAGTTTGTGGCTTGTTAGGGACTAGGCTGCACAGCAGGAGGTGAGTGGTTCATCTGTATTTATAGCCACTCCCCGTCACTCACATTACTGTCTTAGTTCCTGTCAGATCAGCATCAGCATTAGAATCTCATAGGAGCGGAAACCCTATTGTGAACTGCACATGCGAGGGATCTAGGTTGCCCATTTCTTATGAGAATCTAATACCTGATGATGTGTCCCTGTCTCATGTCACCCGCAAATGGGACCATCTAGTTGCAGGTAAACAAGCTCGGGGGCTCCTGGTGATTCTACGTTATGGTGAGTTGTATAATTATTTCATTATATATTATAATATAATAATAGTGGAAATAAAGTGCACACTAAATGGAATGTACTTGAGTAATCTGGAAACCATCCCCGTCCCCTGTCCCAGTCCGTGGAAAAATTGTCTTCCATGAAACGGGTCCCTGGTTCCAAAAAGGTTGAGGACTGCTGCTGTAGACTACAGGTTTTTTTTAAACATACTGAAAGCAGAGTATTAGTTTACACAAGAGGAGGAATGCGGTAGAATAGAGAACACCCTACTGAAAATGGGAGGACCCGGGCTTTCACTGGGGGTTGTTCACTAATTTACTGAGTGACCTTGATCGAGGATCCAGGCCTTTGTTTCACATGAATAGAGAAAAGGTGTCAGATCAAATGATCTCTCTAGGGTCCCTGGTCAGTACATGATTCTGCACAGGGTATCCCTCATGTTCTCATCCTCCCACACTGGTTTCAAAATCAACAAACCCAAGGATCTTTCCTGGTTGCTCAACAAAAGTTAAATTTTCACATTTTGTTATTTGATCTTTTCTCCATCCATTGTTCTTTTAAAATGTAAAATTATTACAAATTCATTACATAAGAATGGGAATTATAGAAAAGTAAATTTAAAAAAATAAGTTCATACCTGTAATCTCAGCCCTTTGGGAGCCTGAGGCGGGTGGATCACGAGGTCAGGAGTTCAAGACCAGCCTAGCCAAGATGGTGAAATCCTGTCTCTACTAAAACTACAAAAAAATTTAGCTAGGCGTGGTGGCAGGTGCCTGTAATCCCAGCTACTTGGGAAGCTGAGGCAGAAAATTGCTTGAACCTGGAAGGCAGAGGTTGCAATAAGCAGAGATTGTGCCACTGCACTGTAGCCTGGGCTACAGAGCAAGACTCCGTCTCAAAAAAAAAAAAAAAAAAACCCACAAAAAACAAAAAAAAATAAACCCCTCCCCCCCAATAAAATGTAGCATCTGGTGTGATTGGGGAGATGAATGTTCCCGTCACAGTGATCTTTAGCATGACTTGAAACATTCTCAAAAGAAACCACAAATTGTAGATGAAAACAGAAGCAGAAGGCTGGGCCCAGGGCATCAGAGAAGAAGCTATGTGGCAGACAATACCTCAATATCTTTAAAAATTTTCACAAAAATGTTCTCAGCAACTTTTATAACACTCCTCCAAAGTATTTCAGTGAAAGGAATATTACCCCAATTAAACAAAAAGGCAATGACACTGCAGTTGAATAAGAGAAAAAAATGTCATTTGGGGAGTCAACGGCTTCACAAATTAGCAACCACTGTCTTTCAAAAGCAGTGTCATATTAAAAGGAGCAGGAGTCATAAGGGCTAAAAAAGATGGTTGACTTAAAAAATAATCCTGATGAAGGAGGTCAGGAATGCCAGAAGTAACATTTATTAACAAATTTCACGAAAAGTTTAACCTTTTACATACAAACAAATTTCACAAAAAGTTTAACCTTTTACATATAAAAAACACAAAACCAAAAGAGAAACAATACACTTAGGTAAGTTTTGTAAGGCAGGTGACCGACCATGGGTGTCTTTCCTTATTGTAAAGAGAGCTTTGTCATATCAGTAAAGAAAAGGGGAAAAATATTCTATTGAAAAATAGGGACTATCAAAAGCCAGTTCATGACCATCAAACATGAGACAGATTTCTCAGTTACACTCATGATTAAGGAAATGGAAAGCAAAATAGCAGGGCTATATAACTGGCTAGTTACATAGCACTGGCAATAAATAAAGCGTAATAAAGCCCAGCATTGGGGAGGTTTACCGGACAGTCTCCTGCACTGCTGGTGAGAGCGTGAATTGTACAACAATTTTGGTGGGCAATAGGGAACTCCTGTGAAAATGCACATATTCCTTTTTCAGGCAACTCACTCTATAAATATTTGCTTTTAAGTATAGATAAAAACAGATACATAGAGATACATAGATATCTTTCTACATATCTCTATCTATCTATCTACCGATGTTAATTGCATCATTATTTACAAGGCCAAAAAATGAGGGGTGGGTCGGGGGCTGAGCCTTTGTATCTACAAACGGAAGAGACAGATTGATGTTTTGCAGCTATTAAATAGAATAAAGTGATATGAACTAAATGTGTAGGTGGAAGGTTCTGCAAGTCATGCTCTTAAAGCAGGATTCAAGATCATATACATACATGCAAACGTGTGTGTGCATACATGTATCTATGTGTAGATATATTTCTACATTTGTATGTATTACATATGTATATTTACGTATCATTTTATTTGGGCATCACATTGAAGGATTTGCTTTACTTCTGGTTACTGGAAATAGGGTAAAGGGACAGTGTTTGAAGTGAACAGAGTTTGGAGTTCTGGGTGCCCTTTTTTCTGAGTCCCCACTAAGCCCGAGGGTGGGCTTGTCAGCATGAGTTTCCAGGGCCTGCTGCTTGGGAAGGTGGGTCCTGCTGGGCTGTGAGAAGTCCACAGGTTTCAGTTCACATGATTTGAAGTGCACATTACTAAAGGGTCAGCTCTTGTAGGACACCAGTTCGGAGAGTTTCAGTTTGACTTAGGGGAGGCTCTAAACCTGAAGAACAAAACCAAATAACACATATCCAGGTGAGTTTCATTGTTAAAACCATTGAAACTGGCTGAGACCCACATGCTCCCACCCACTGCCTGGCTGAGCCCGGCTCCACTTTTAGACATTGCAGGGAGGGGTGCAATCCCACCACTTAGTCTTGCCCTCCTACCAGTTCAGGCATAGGGGAAGGAAGGCTGTCAATCCAGGCTTTCTAGAATGGTGCTGAGACTCCCTGACACCGCTGAGCACTTCCATAATGACCGCACACATTGAGGATGGAGAAAAGTTACTCCACTGACAAAACTGCATTTTCAGGAGTACATTATTTAACTCTGTTCTGGATTATTTAACCCTCTATTAATTCCTGAAACTGCATTTTCAGGAGTACCTTATTTAATCCTGTCAATCTCCAAAGAAAGTACTTCTCTTCATTCTAGAAAGGTGAGGAGCATTTTTCCTGAGAGCAAATGAAGGCTTCAACAAAGCATGTGATATAAGTCACTTCTGGGTGGAAAATGGATTGCCTTTGTTTTATATTGATCCATCAAATGAGAAAAAAAAAAAACCACGCCAAAAACCAAGGTTTTATTTTTTTTTAAATATAAAATTTGCTTGCTTCAAAAAGATGGAAAACTGCCAGGTGCAGTGGCTCATGCCTGTAATCTCACCACTTTGGGAGGCCAAGGAGGGTGGATCATCTGAGGTCAGAAGTTCAAGACCAGCCTGACCAACATGGCGAAACCCATCTCTACTCCAAATACAAAAATTAGCCAGGCGTGGTGGCAGGTGCCTGTAGTTCCAGCTACTCAGGAGGCTGAGACAGGAGAATTGCTTGAACCCGTGAGGCGGAGGTTGCAGTGAGCCAAGATGGTGCTACTGCACTCCAGAGGGAGACTCTGTCTCCAAAAAAAAAAAAAAAAGTTTTCAAATCTACTAAGCTACTACAGCTTATGATGAAGCCATGACGATAAATGAACATGAATCTGACGTAGGGTTTAGTTGTAAAGTATACCGTATTTTAAAAAGTACCTGTTTGGTAGAAAAACCTCTACCTCTCCCCTCCCTCTTGATCTCCACATCCGGGAGACCGCCTATAGACCTCAGTCTGCCTGGTAACACTGAGCAACCAATCATGGCCCAGCCTTAGCCCGCCAAAGCTGAGCCAATCCC